>ML785663.1:65190-93230 GCA_009831015.1 Picea engelmannii | reverse complement strand
CCTTAACATAATTAACCTCCTTGTTACTTTAATCACCGATATGTATGTGTGCCCTCCATCCAACCTTTGAATTTTCTACATTATAAATTTAGATTCGTGCCCATGATTTGACGTGATTCTGTAAATTCAACATTGGATTAAATATTAATATAAATATAAAAATATTTATATTAATAATAAAAAACCCCCGTTTTTCTATTTTCGAAGGACTTTGGGCATATGAGGCTTAACACATGACTTTGTGGATAGGATAAGGGTGGTTAAGAAAAGGAATATTTTTTATTTTCAACGGGAATATGAAAATAAGGGTAAAAATGAATGAAGTGATGGAACTAACGGATTTAGATAAAATTAAGGGTAGGTATAAGCTTGGGATATTTGCCAACTTTTGACTCATGGAGTACATGACTGTTTTGAATTATCACATTGGGTGAAGGATTTAGGTGATGGGAGATTGACGGAGCTGGTGAAAAAATTATAAAATCTGAGTGGAACAATAACACAAGGACAAGATGCTTTGGAAAAATAAAATGCAAATCAACAGGTGATAACACCATCAAATTTCGATATTGAGGGTTGGAAAAAATGATTTTGAGTAGAGCTCTTTTCGCCCCAATGTACTTCTAGTGTCGCCACACGTCCATGAACAAAACCATAGTTGTTTCCCTGGCCTGTCTTTGAATAATTATCTTTCACGTTGCTTCATTCTCTGATATGTGCCTTAGCCGTTGATATGGGCTTCTTCAAGATCGATGGTCCACCACGTTATACCTTTTGCAACTCCACTATATTTGTCTATATGCCTATGGATATAGCCCGACCCCCAAAACTATCATACTTCCACATTGATATAGCATTTCACTAAATTTCTGAAATTTCGATCCTAATATGAAAATTGTTATGGTGATAACACAAAGGAATTAGGATCTTTTGCTAATTTTTAATTGTTGAAGTTACAGGTACTACCATAGTCAATCAACATTGTTACCTTTTTATTTTTTATGTATCCTTGTATATTGAGAGATTATGGAGAACTGATACCATCCAATGCATGACAAGATATCATTGGATTAGTTTCTTCTAGATATAGATCGTGCGATGGTGGTTCCTGTTGTTCCAGAGTCTATACTTAAGGCTATAAAGTATTGAGTCTAGGCATCCAAAATGATGTAAAGGAAGAAAACAACTGGGAAACAAAGATAAGGCTGATTTCTAAGTTGTCTGGGTCTAGCTTCCAATCATTCCTCAATGTTTATGTCCCATTCAGTGGCTTCCCATGAACGTTCGAGTTCAGCCCAGGTAGTAGCAGTTTTTAGAATGGTATCGAAAAGGTTTAATGCAAGGTTGTTTTTATCGGAGAGAATGGGTTCTATGTTGGGTTGTCTTTCCATAGGGACATTCATAGAGGAACATAGTTTTTTATAAAGTGTTGGTTGTTGTTTCACTTTTAGATTATACGAGAAAGAATACCAAAATCGAATTAATAGCATAACGAAATCAAAGGCCGTTTTCTGTAACTGAGTTAAATTTTAAAACCATGCATGAAGCCAGAGAAAACATAGAGTTGTTGAAAAAAGTGAGGCATCAATCAGGTAAGAATCTCAACTTGTGACAGAAAAAGAAAATAAGTAGGAAAAAATTTAATGAAGCATATGATATACAAATCTAAACATTTCATAGGTCTTGTACTTGCTAATAGTCGATACAGAGGAAAAGTTGCAAATGATTAGATGAATGAAATAAATGATCACCACAGTAGAAGTTGTACTAAATTACAACTAAACATTCATTAAAGACACATATGAGAAGTGATGCAAAATAACAGAAGAAACACATAACCCAGTCTTGACAGAAAAAAGAGTCTTCAATCTGCCTTGTATTAATTCTGGCGAAAGAAATATTCTTTGATACAATCAGCCAAAAGGAAAAAAGACTTTGTTCTATATTACAAAATTATACTTATACAAGATTAAAACTCTTTAAATTCTAATTGTTCTTAAAAATTTCGGTTACATATAGAAATTGAAGCATTTCACTTCCTTGTCTCCTGTCTTCCTCCACGTGGGCAGGGCATTTTCTTTCCTTGTCCTCTGGCTCCAAAAATAGGATGGGATAGGCATATGTTACTACTTGCCTCCAGAAGTCTTCCCTTTCCCCTTCTCGATAAAAATAACACACCTTTCTACCAACTTGGCTATCATCTTGGAAGGTTCGGCTTGGTTGTTCACCTCGAAAGTGTAGCAATTCTTTGCCAACTGTGGAAATCTTTTTCCTACTTGTCGGTCTTTTGTTATGATAGACCACAATTGCAAGCTTGGTCTTATCAACCATTTATCCACTTGGGAAATATCGACCTGACTTACCTGGGATAATTCAATTTTCCCCTTTTCGACATTTTCCTTGATATCCAGCAGATGTTTGGCTATGTCAATTTTTCTTAGTGTTCCAACACTACCTTCCTTATCGAGATCTAACAAATTTTTATTTATCAAGCTAAATGTTTCTTCACAAGCATCTCTCATCTCTTTATCTCTTTTTATTCTCTCAAATATATTATGTTCCCATGCCTTCAGTAAGATGTCACCTTGGGTTTGCTCTGGGATAGACAACCTGGAATTGATGACCACCTCTTCTTTTGTTGTAGCTATAACAGCCTCTTGGAAAGTGACCCAAGCTACCCCAGCTTCTCTTTCTCTTAGGGAGATATATTTTAACACTTGTTCTATCGTATGAAAATTATTCTGTATGGTTTCTACTTTGGCAAGTAGATCCTGTTGAGCTATTTCTACCTTCTTTCGTATTTCTGTGGCTTGGGATTGGAATATTGTTATGTCTATGACCTAGTTTTCAACACAAATTAATTTAGATTGCAACAGTTTTATTTTCTCCCCCTGTTAACTTACCTGGGTTCGGCTTATTTGTGCCGACTGATGCGTCTACTCAAGATCAGATTTGAGTCTCTCAATTTCCTATTAATCAGTTACTCTGGCTTTCTCGAAACCTTTATTTTTCTCATCCCTAGCATTCGCCTCTGGCTTTGCTACTCAAGCCTCCAATTTGTTGATCAAGAGGTTCTTTTGTTTGAACCATGCCTTCAAATCTCCAACTAAATATTGGTTGGTTGTTGCATAAGCCCCCAATGTTCCTGCTACCTCATCGACAAATTATTCCTCTTCCAAGGCTTCTCCATCTGTTAGGATTTTGTATTTTTTTAGCTATTGCACCCTCTCTTTGGTATGTTTCTTGCTTAACCATAACCTTCCTTTTCTTACTGAAGAATAATTCACTAGGAGTCAATTCTTCTATAGAGATAGGTGTCAGGTCCTCCTTGAATATCCAATTTGTATCGAGGTTCCCCTTTGTGAATTGTAAGGAAGTGATGGATGCAATGGGGCTGTCGATTTCCTTGGTAACTATCTTTGGGTTTCCTTCTTCTTGGTTGGGGTTCTCTCCTTCCCGATTTGAGATTTCAATTTTCTTTGTCTTGTCCCAAGTCTCTTATTTGCTAGGGTTCGTGACCATTGAAATTTTATCTTCTTCTTGCTATGTACCCAGAGGTTGTGAGTTTATGCCCTGTAAAACTTTAGGAGGCAACTTCTCCTGTGCTCTTGGAATTTATAAAAATCGACCATATCACCAGGAAACAGAGATTGAACCCAACTTAAAACTTTAGAGTAGGACCTCTCACATCGAAAGACTTCATCATGAGGTTAGTCTTTGTGTTCATATCTCTTCATCCCACATCTTTCTAAGTGATTACTTACAATCTTATTAGGGTCATGCTTCTTAATCTCATTGTGTACCAATTTCATTTCCTCCAAGGCCATAGCCTCCACTTTGGCATGGCCGAAATCTAATAAATAATATGTACCAATGTGAATGGGTAAGGGTGGTCATACCTTCTTTGATACTCCTTTGACCTCCTTTCTTATCCCACCAAGCACATTTTTCTGGGCGATCTCGCAACATACTAGCTTGTCCGGTAAGAATAGTGACAAAGCATATGGGGGGACAGAGGTGCCAAAAACCCTAATATACAAAAAATCTGCTTCTATATAGAAATCTACCACATTTCTTAGGTTGGCCGTGATGTTATATGAAATCCTAGGAGGTAGATGGATGAATATGGAGACATGCATTGGTACCATTACCCAGTTGAAAATCTCGTAGATGAATTATTTGGCTTTATCTTCCCAGAGTTTTGAGTGGTAGACATGAATAGGATCTGCATTAGTTGGAGTCCAGCTCCAGCTCATTAATGGTAAAGGTGTCATGAAGAAAATAACATCCATGATGTAAGAAGACATAAAGAATGAATATTCTTTCCCACTCATATTTTGTGCTCGATACTTTGTAATTCGACTGGCTAGACTGTCTGACAACAATTTGGCCCAATCGAAGGAGAATCCCTCTCCTACTGTCTGAATAAGTGGTACCCATGGGAGAAATAAGTGAGAGGTGTCCTCCTTCCCATACAATCTTTAAACCAACATTGCTATGTACATGAATTGTGGTACCAACGATGAGATTGAATAAATTCCATTAGTATCAGCTCTAAATTTCATGGGGTGCGAAACCCAGTCTTTGATTAGATCATAAAAGATTTTCCCAAACTGATAACATTCCTTATTTTTGAAACCCTCCAAGAATTCGACATTGTGAGTAAGGTTTGGTGTGGGAGACAATTTATACATTGCCTGTAAATGCTCCAGTCTGAATGTCCCAATTGCCACCTTTTGCTTATTGAATATTGTCCTAGTCAGGATGTCTACATGGTCCAATGCCCATCTGATCATATCATAATAGAGAAAAAGTTGTGGCCTTGCTGCTATATTGTGCATCTTTGAGTGAGCGACGATTTTGTATTTGGTGGACAAGTCGCCCTTCTTGTTATCAATGGAATCATTTGGGCAATTTATCAGCTCAGATTGTAGAATGTTGGAGACATACGCCCATGTTTTAAAAATATTGAAACTTCTAGGCGAGGTATTAGAAATAATATATGAACCTTGACCTGGACTCTTGACAACTACCTCAGACGCTTTTCGTGGAGCCATGATATAGAACCTTGCAATGATATCCCCTGTCATAGAAAATGAAAACATAGACAAAGGTTATCTGGTTATCTTGGTGAGTTGGCTCTGCGCAAACTAGAATGAAACCTAAATATAATGACTGGAACATTTTCGCTTTGAGCACTTAAGTATGTGAGAGTCCTTGTTGACATAACATTTAAATCATTTAATAGAAATATATAGAAACAAAATGGGATCTTACTATCAATTGCCTCACTAAATTTCTAATAAATGCCATAAATGTTTGATAATTCACGATTCGAGAGGATGCCGACAATGTTTAAATATTGGTACATAGGTTGTATGGGTTGAAGGTTGTTTAGGTGTTAATTAATTCAGTTCAACCTCTTAATTAATTTATTTTAGTACTTAATCCCCTTTTCGACGTTCACATTACTAGATGATTTTACTCCTAGTTTTGGAACCACGAACCTCAAATTCACGATAGTGCAATTTGGTTGATTAACTATGATTTGAATTAATATTTTAATTAACCATGATTAATTAATGAATATCACAACTTTGGGGATCGGGGTTACAAATGCATTGTTTTTGAGGTAACAACCGTCGAGTCGTGAAATCACGATACATATTAACTATGGATTAAAATTCATTATTCTTGTTATTAACCAAATTAACTTAAACTAATATCACGACTTCGCATGTCGGACATTCGAAGGGTGTTTGAGGTGTGACTCCTGAAACATGAGTGTACAATGTATTAAAAGTGATGATTCGTGTTTAAAGGTTCAATAATCATGATTAAACTTAAAATAACTCTGTCATTTCACGTGTCAGGATATCGAGGGTTCATATATGTATAACCATGATATATACGAAATCCAAAAATCCAACTTTACAAGTTTTCCAACAGTTCCAATTCTTGATCTTCTTCCTCTTAAAATCTATGTAGAATAACTTATTCTCATCAAATTTATTTCCCTTAGTGTACTTGTTGTCACAATTGAAACATAGTTCATTTTATCTTCTTTTTTCCATTTGATGAGGTGTCAACCTTTTCATTTGAGTTGCGTTGGGATAGTGAACATAGTGCTCTCTATAGTTGTTAGTGGGCATCCTTCTAGTAGTCGTAATTTTTTTTTCACTTTCCTTGCCATATGAAATATTGCTTTAGGGATTTAGGTTTGAAGAGATGTAGTTCATGTTCAATGTTATCCTTTAAAGTTCCCATAAAGAGATCTAAAAAATTATCCTCATGAATTTTCTTTAGATTCAGACTAAGATTTTGGAATTATTGAATGATGTTATGTAATTGGGTCTTTTTGCCAAATAGTTATAAATTGACTAAATGATGTATTTATTTTAACATCCCCATAATGCGATATCAATTCATCTATAAAAATGGACCAAGAGATAATATAATTCTTTTTCTTTCAGAAATCCATTGATACCAAATAAATTGATTACTTTCTAAATACAAGGATGCAATAGGTACCTTTTGTAATCTTGGCACTTGGTGTAGATCAAAGTATTGCTCCATTTGAAATATCCATGTTATAAGATATTTTCCATCAAATTTCCCCATATCGATCTTTGGAATGAAGCAGTTCCTTGGTGCCAACTTAAATCCTTGATAATGTGGATCTTGGAGTAATGAATGTGTTGGCCCTCGACCAAGTTTTGAGGAAACTTTGGTCATTTTTGGCCCACTTTCGGACTTCAACACATTGGTTGAAGAAGAAGAACCCAGGTAGAGCTAAGATCATGGATCTCACCAATTTTAAGGGTTATGTGGACCCACTAAAGGGTCCTCTAGGGTTTTGTAATGGGTTTATGGGATATCGAATCATGGGGTTTTCCCATGTTTAGGCCTTATTGTAAGGGTTTGTAAGATATAAATAAAGAAGATTGTATTGTAAAAGTATCTAGCGAAGTGAATGTAGTTCTGTGTGAACAAAGTGATTTGTGCAAAGGCATATATGTGTGGGACTATGATTTTGTAGAAGGTGCAAATGTTGTGATTTGGCTATGTGCATTTGACCTAGTTTTGGAAGGAGGATCTTATGCTCAATGCATAGATATCATGTCTGGTGAAAATATTGACTCTATGTCTTAGTGCACAAGAGTGAATGAATGTAATATTTGGCGAATAATAAAGAGATGAAGCGGTTTGTGGATGTAGACCCACCCTTGGGTGAACCACATATATCTGGTGTCTCATAGTTTTCTTTGTGCAATGATATCTCTGTTATTTTTTTCTTAGTGCTTAGATTATATGTGTAAAGGATATGTATGTGTTTATTAAATTATTTTCTTATGTTAAAATTTTAGATCTGATCCTTAGTGCTCAGTGCTAAGTGTTTAAAGTGCATAATCTTTTGTCGTTACCACAAAAGATCTATATTTTATTATGTTCTGTGATGTTAATAAGGTTAATGAAATAATGCATGTCACTTCCTAATAGTTAAAAAAATACTCTGCGAAGTGTTATTATCACAGATCTATGTCCCATCTTGGTTACAGACACCTGCGTCTTGCAACCCCCCTGCTTCTACCTCGGGTGAGACTTCGTCTTCTTTGCAGGTGTTGCCGAAAGGGTCAATAGTTGGGGTTTTGCTGGTGTGTTGTTAAGCATTGAACCCCAGGTATTCCCCTATGCCAACAAATGGTTTCATTGTCTGGAACTAAAACTGTGATTTCTTGGAACTGAAGTAAACAAAAAGAGAATCTCTGTGCGCAAATCTGTTGCTGAAGTGCGTAATACTCTACTTGACTTTTGAATATTTGTGCCTAGAGAGTAATATGATCTGAATAAAAGAGGTAAGATCCTAAAGAAGCAATCTTTGTGCTTTGGTAAGAGAAAGACAAGTGGAAATTTTTGTTTCAAAAGCATGAATTTAAGTATGTTTAATAGATTTTGTCCTAGTCTGAAGGATAAGGCATAGTTGAAATAAAGAGTTGATTTGAGTAAATTTAATAGAAATGAAGAGATATATGTTATTCCTATGCATGGAAATATTTTTTGGACTAATAAGTGTATGTAGGAACCTATAAATAAATTTTGTAGATTGGAGGTCCACCACTATGATCCCAGGGGAAGTGTGTAATACAGAAAAGGTTGGGGAACATTTCAAAGAAAAAGAGGGTTGACATTGTCTTATAATTGTAGAAGGTCAGGACATTTCGCTAAGGAATTCCATGTGGTAGGCCCTATTTGTCTTTGTTGTAAGGTTATTGGTCATGAGGTTGAGGATTGTCCAAGTATTATTGCTAAAGTTGAAGGAATGAACACATGAGACAAGAAAATTATGAAGAAAATCAATAAATTAAGGGAATGATAGAGAGTCATAAAGAGAAAGGATCAGAGAAAGTTAAAACTAAGTTATTACAGTTGAAATAAATGATGGATGTTCATAAAGATGTCAGTTTACCATAAATCTTGAAAGAAAAACAACGCATAAGTGAAATAATAGAAGACTTCGATGTTGACTCTGTCTTGGATGAAGAAATAGAAGTAAATATTATGAAAAAAGAAACTTGGAAAATTTTGGGAAAGCCTACTGTGGTACCTTTGTTAGGAAGGATAGGCTTGTTGGGGACAACACCCCTTTCCCACTTTTATTAGGAAAGAATTGGATTGAGAAGGATTAAATTAGAAGGGAAGCAGAGAAAGAGTCTACATAAAATAAAAATAAAGAATTAAGGGATTTCATAGCTAGAAAAATAGATCGACCAATAGAAGAACGAGAGGATAAGTCCAAGCAATAGAACAAAGTAACAACACAGGACAAACACAAAGTAAGATAATTAGCTACCAATGATGAAATAATGCAAGAAGGCTTGATGGTACTATCCATCCAAGAAAGAAGTATCTCCACTCAGGAAGTGTTAATAAAAGGGATATTAACTTCAGAATCTTTGAGGGTACCTCAACAGTGCAAAGCCACTACGCTAGTGGAAGATAAGAATAAAAATGGAAAGAGGATTCCAGAAACAGTCAGAGAGACTCAGATAATAGGAAAGAAGGAAATGAAGCTAAATAAAGAGAAAGATAAGTTGGAAAACCTACAATAACCTACAGAGACCAGATGGAAGACTTCGCAGTCTGGAACCTCACAGGAGGCAGGTTCACAAGGTTTGAACCTTGCTGGAACAACAGGTCCATGCAGAATTTAAATTCACCCTAACAAAGTTATATGACCTTTGGAGGCACCCTGACCATTATAATGAATCTCCATAATGGTTAGAAAACACATTTATTGGCTTATGGACCACTTTTGGGACATTGAGACTATGCCATAATGGATAGATTTACATTGATGGAAGCATTTCTTGGCTGTTGGAAGATCTGTTACGATAACCCACTTATTTAACTCATCGGTCACTCTGCCGGGACCAATTTTTTCTACTTGTTATTGAAAGAGATAAGAAGAGAATTTTCCAAGTGTCAAGATGTTTTATATGGAACTAGACCCCGAATGTCCATTTGTCTACCCTGCCTATCTATTAAAATCTAGAATGTCGGGCGAGCCTAGTGAATTGGAGAATTCTGTTGAGGAACTCATTAAGAAACTAATGGATGATAGATCTATATCTGAAGGTATTTAGGCATCGTCAACTAGGGGACTGTAGGATTCTCCTTCAATTGGACATCGTTCCAGCCATGTCAACCTCGTAACTTAGCAACAAAGTAAGCATCGCGGTGATCTAGATAATGAGAAGCATATCCCATCGATCCTACCCAAATATACTCCACCTTTGGCTGGTGCTCTTAACCACGACAACATCCCTCATGACTTTGAGTACTTTATTTTTACTACGTACATTCCAAAAGTAATTCTCATAGTCAAGAGTTAGTTAGGACAGATTTCACTATGGAATAACAATGACTTCAATTTAGGAGACCAGACAAACTATGCTATGTTAGCTCCCCACCACTATCTCATGAAGAAAATCGGGAAGAATCCTCACCTCGTCTCACAATCATGGATTAAGGGGTTAGCGCAATCCACTATGTTGAATGTGATGAAGATATTTTGGTCACCACCAAGAGGTTAATGCTTGTGTTAAGCTCCTCCTGTCATGCTATCATGGTGGATATTTTTGGTTCAATAGAAGGGTTACTATGGATCCGACATTGATCCACCCGATCATAGGAATAATCATGAAGGGTCCTGACCCTCAGTAGTTTTATCCAGGGAATTCCTTGGACCGTTCCCTGGCACAACATATCAAGGAATCTTATGGAGAGGTAGAGAAAGGAAAGCGAGGTTACAAGGTAGCATCGATACAGGATGGAACAATGCGCTTTTCTTTCAAACTCCTAGCTGACAATATCGTGAGGAAGAGCCACCCCACACAGGTCATCAAGATCATGGTGGACCTCACAAAAAAATGTGTGGAGGGAATGTAGATGAATTGGGTGAACTACATCGTCAATGAGCTAAAGAAGGATTGCCATGAAGCCCAAGACTTGGGATACGAATTCCATTACAGTTGGTTGATCATTTTGATCGCATTTGTTGCTTAGAAAATGCATGAAGGAGCCACTTTTCTAGAGATCGAACCCTTGGAGCCATTGGTCGCTCGATTTTCAACCCTATGGTATACCAAGAACATGACGAAGCAATTGCATTACAATGCCTTGTTTCATGGATATTACCAACAGTTAAAGGTCGTCATTGAATCATTTCCATACATGACACCACGCACCCTACACCAGTACCAACCAATATCAAAGTTCCTTGTTGATTCTCATTTTATCCACATCACCATGCGCAGAGATGAGAACCAAACTATAATATCAAACAGGAACCACAAAGGATATTTAGAAGGAATCATGACCAATTCAACACTGAAGAACTTTCTCTACAAGCACTACACAAGAAAATTGGGTGGTATGTTGACAATGGTTGCTTGAAGCATATGATAGGTGACAAGAACAAGTTTCTGACCCTGAAGAAGGAACAATATGGATCAATTTCATTTTCCAATGATATCTCAAATAAAATTATAGGTAGAGGCACAATCAAGATTTGAAGCAATGATGTCAAGGAAAAAAATGTTCTATTGGTCGAATATATGAAGCAAAATCTACTAAGTTTAAGTCAAATGTGTGATCAAGGACACACAATTTTGTTTGAATAATAAAAATGTGAGGTAAGGAAAGAAGGATTTGGAAATTTGGTGGCTACAACAATAAGAACCCCAAACAACATATATGTATTGAATGAAATTGGAAAGGAAAGATGTTTCTTAGGAAAGGAAAATGAAAGTTTGCTCTAGGACAAAAGAATGGGTCACGTGAACTCTGATAACCTTGTCAAAATCAAAAGAAAGGAAACAATGAAAGAAATGCTTGAGATTTAAAAGATAACAAATACATTATGTGAACATTGCCTACAAGGAAAACAAACTAGAACTAAGTTCAAATCAAAATATTACTCCATGAAAAAACAGTTGGATATTGTCAACACTGACCTATGTGGACCTACAAGAATGAAGGGATTAAATGGAAAACAATATTTGATGATACTGGTTGATGATTACACAAGAATGAATGCAGTTTTCTTTCTTAGGAAGAAGTTAGAGGAATTCAAACACTTCAATATATAAAAAGATATGGTTTAAACCAAGATGGACTTGAAAATCAAGTGTTTGAGATCAGATAATGGAGGAGATTTTACATTAAAGGAATTCATGGATTTCTGTGGTGAGCATGGAATAAAAAGACAATTTGCAGTAGCCATGACACCTTCGTAAAATGGATTTGTCGAAAGGAAGAACAAAATAGTACATGAAATAGCCAGAAGCATGTTGAAATATTCCAAGTTGAGTGACATCTTTTGGGCACAGGAAGTACATACAACAATTCAAATCATGAATAGATAAATTATCAAAAGTAACAATGATAAGACTACCTACAAGTTATGGAAAGGAATACTGGAAAATGTGAAGCATTTCAGAGTGTTTGGAAGCAAATTCTATGTCAAAAGAGAAGATGAAAGGATTGGAAAATTTGACTCCCAAGTTGATAAGGGAATACTAGTTGGGTATTCAAGAAAAATAAAAGCATATAAATTCTTTAGTTATACTCAACATAATGGTGGAAAGTGTCAATGTAAAAAATGAAGAAACAAATGAATGAAAGACCGAATAAAGAAGCAAAGACTCAGAAGAGAAAAATGACGAAAATAGTCTAAAAGAAGAAGACATAGAAGAAAAATAAGAAGAATAAGAAGAAGAGAAAGAGGAATATAAGAATAAGATACATCCCAAGACACCTAGACGATGATTGTAGAAAAATCGTCCACCATAACACATTTTTGGGAATAAAGATGCAGAAGTTGAGACCTGGAGAATAATACATTCACCAGAACAAAGGCATCTAGCACTGTTATCCACAATTGAACCAAGCCATTTTGAAGAAGCCAATAATGATGAACATTGGGTCAAGGATATGGATGAATAATTATATAAGATAGATAAGAATGACACATGGGAACTGATTCCAAAGGAAAAGAGAAAGAATGTGATTGGTACAAAGTGGGTTTTCATAAACAAATTGAACGAGGATGGAAAAGTAATTAGAAACAAAGAAAGGTTAATATGCAAAGGATATACTCAAATTGAAGGTATAGATTTTGAAGAGACCTTTTCCCTAGTTTCCAGGATGGAAGAAATCGGATTGCTCTTAGCCTATACATGTTCTAAAATAATCAAGGTATATCAGATGCATGTAAAATCAATGTTTGTAAATGGAGAATTAGAAAAATAAGTCTACATCGAACACCCTGAAGTGTCTGAAGTGTTTCTACTATAATAAAAGGAGGATTATGTTTGCAGGTTGAAGAAAGCATTATATGGGATCAAGCGGGCCCCCATAACATGGTATTAAAGATTGGAAAAGTATCTACAACAACAAGGATTCAGGAAGGGAAATGTAGACAACAATATCTACATAAAAGTGGAGCGAGACAATATATTGATAACTAAAGTTTATGTAGATGATATTATATTTGGAAGAGATGATGATAGGATGAGTCTGAATTTTTCAAAAGACATGGAAAATGAGTTCTAAATGTCTTTGTATTATGAACATAAATACACATATAAAATATATATTAATAAAATAATAATTAATTGATAATTAATAAATAATAATCAATAATAATGAAAGGACATGACTATTGGTTATGGGCACCCCTATGCAGGTATATAAGAGATCCATCATTCTCATTTCTAATAATATTACTATTCATTCTTATACATTATATGTGTGTGTGTGTGTGTGTGTGTATTTGTCTGTCATTCCTTGTGAATTCTATCTCTCCCCGGGTCTATGTAGCAGTGGTATCAGAGCGGTTATGATCCATCTTCCACCATTAATTGACACCCGTCCCCCATTTTTGTCTCATATTTTCACGTCACCACAACCCACATTATTGCTTCTAAAGTCCCTATTCCGGTCTCTAAAATCCAATTTCCCTGTAACACCCGTACCCCCTTCCTTTAATCCATGTAACCCTTCCCTAGTGTCTAACCCTTGTTCCCCCATACTCCCTCATTTCCCCATACTCCCTCACTAAAATATGCACTCCCTCTTATCAGTTTTACATCCCCTATCCATATTCTTATAACCCCTTCTCTCGTAATCCACACAGCCCCACCGTAGACCCAACACCTACAACCTAGTCCCCTGTCACACTCCCCTGAAAGATCTTGTCATGTCCACCCTGTCACCTTATAGCTCCTAGATTCAGGTAACTTTTTCCCTCGACTTGACTTGTTTCGTCTCCCATATCTCATCCTACTCCCTGTACCCAAAACCATGTTGGCATATTTACAGACAGAAGGAAGAGTATTTGTTTGTCATTGATGGCAAGATCAACATGACAAGAGTATACTTGTTTCCCAATGATATCAAGATCAGCAACACAATGATAATGGCATGGAAAGAACATAAGTGTAAGCTCAGTGAAGAGAAACAATGATCGTTGGATCTCCCATCCTGAATTCCCGATGGTCGTCAGATATGAATTTAGACAGGAGGAGCATGCAGAGGAGGAGAATAGATATCAGGCGTCAGATCTGAGTGCGAGGACCGAACATCTTTGGATCTAGAAGAATGAGCATGATATTTAAGTACAAGGTGAAGCGAGCTTACAAATTCTCGAAAGTAGGGGGGCCATTCAATCTGAAGGACAGGTGGTAGCAGATGAGGAGTTTCATAAATTCGTGAATCAGGAGAATAGAGGTAAGATAACCTCCAACTCCATGAAATGTGAAATCATGAAATAATCCTGGCCGTTGGAGCCAGAGGACACATGGCGAGCCATTGTAATGTAGTTGACCTACACATTGGAGGAGTCAAATGGATATGACACAGGAACTCACGATATACGAAGTCGTGAAATGATCTAGACCATCGGATCACCAAAGTTTTGGACTGTTGATCTCGTAAGTGAAGTGCTTGAATTTTTGGCCTGTTGTCATAGCCAAGGTCGCATCGTCGAAGGATAGAGGAAGGAGATAGCCTAGATAAGCTCCATTTCAGAGAGTGACTCACAAAACAATTTTTGAAACACGAAACTACGAAGTGCCTTTTGATTAGGCCTGTGGTCATAGCCAGTGGGCATATGGGATAAACGTGAGACCCTATGGATTTAATCCAACGGTGTTAGTTATTTCATAATCTGCTTGAAGGGATATTGTTTCTCTTCATAATCAATTGTTCAGTTATGATTTATTTAGGAGAAATGAATCATGGTTCTTGGATGGTTGGCGATTCAGTTGCTGAGGTGTTTTTTCCCTAGGAGATTCGAGGTGTGACGAAAGAGGCCGCAGTGCATAAAAGACATATGTAGTGACTGTGTGGAGTTGGCTATTCTAACTGAAAAATGAGTTGAACTGTAAGAAAGGAAAAATTACAAGATGCGTAGGGTGAGATGAAACTCAGAGATGAGAAACATAAGTTGAACAGACAGAAGCAGAGAAGATTTGTAGAATAGACAGAAGAAGAGAAGAATTGCAAAACAGACATAAGCAAATCAAGCCAGGTATGAACATAGCAGAAGAAAAGTGAAGCATAGAATAATTGGAGAACAAAGAAGAAGTGGTAAGAATTGATATACCTGTATTGTTTGTTATTCAATCTTTTATTTACACTCAGAGAGGTAGGGTGGTGCTAGGGAGGATTGAGGTCCTCTGATATTCAAGTTGGTGCTTCAATATTGGAAGTTGTATCTTCCATCTAGTTGTGGCTAGAAAATAGGGTGGCATGGTGGTGCTAGGGAAAACACATAGTTTTATGTATGCAAGGTGGTGGTTGTATAAGTCAAGTTGGTGCTGGAACACTCAGGGAGTTGATTCTTCCTTCTAGTGGGTGCTAGAGAAATAAGAGGGTTGGTGCTCACAACAAGTTGGAGCTTGTAAAACAGAGCTAGTAGGCTCACATTGAGTTAGTTCTCAAAGATAGATGATGTACATAACTTAAAAGACTGCCTATCATTCAAAGAAGAAGAGGTTTTCTCCCTTTATGGGTTTCCTCATGAAAATCTGTCTCTGTGTATATATTATGTGTGATTGATGTTCATTATTTATGTTGTTCATATCTTGTATAATATTGATGGTCACTTGGAAGAGATTAAAAATTGTTTGAATAAGTCATAAATTGTTTAAGCATAGTAACAACTGATTCACCCACCCCTCTCATTTGTCTTAGTAATGTCAACAAACGCTACCACTCGACATATGTTCTGTCTCCCTATTTTCTATTTTCTGACACCCTATCTGTGCCTTTGTTTTCACATTGGTTGATTTTGGTGAAAAATTGTACGATTTCAAAAAGCCCCACTTTTATTAAAAAAAAAACAATTTGTAAATTATCAAATGTTTTTTTATAAATGTCAATCATATAAAGTTATTAAAACTTTAACTCTATATTAGAGATTGATTATTTAAGGGCATCCTAATATAGTCAAAATTTGATTATTTAAGGGAATCCTAATATAGTCAAAATTGCAAAGACGTATTCACCTCCAAATACCAAGAAGATGTCAAAATTAAAGAACCAGATTGAAAAAATAGACCAAGAATGTAAAAATGCCCGACAATTACTCAAAAAGGAAATACGAAAAACTAATGATGCAATGAGAGAATAAATAAGGATCGATAATGAGGCACTCATACAATAATTGACCCATAATCTTAAAGAAAACAATTCAACAGAAGTCATAATTGAATTGTGACAAGGCATAGATAATCTAAAACAAGATCTTAAAGATGACATTTTTCAAGAACTTGGGGTTAACCTACAATGGGGTTTGGGAACTTAAAGCAAGAAATAAAAGACAATTTGCAACAAATATTGATTTTGATAACACAACATCAGGAATAAAAACATAATGAGATTTTAAATTTGATAAAAGGCCAAGGACAATAACAAGCCACCCAATCACAAACAAGTGACTCAAGCACATATAACACATCACCACCACTGTCGCCACCACCTCCCTACAATTCAATATCAAATCCCCAACCTATATGAAAATATCAGCCCTTAATGATTTATCCTCAAAAGGACAAAATTGAACCCTCAAAATACAATGGAGGCAATAACCAATGTGTGGCATGGTTTAACAAAACTAAAGAATATTTCCATATATATAATATTACAACTGATGGAGAAAAGGTTAAATATGTGTCCATGTACCTCGAAGAAAGTGCATACAAATGGTACCTATGGTGGAAAGGAAGAATCCAATAATATACTTGGAATTCTTTCAAAAATGATTTTTTTAAAAGATTTCAGGGCATTTATGAACAAGAATGTTTCTCAAAACTCACTAGGTTACAACAAAAAGTCATCATAGACAAATTTACACACCAATGGGAAGCCCTTTCCACTTGAGTGTTTGGATTATCTGATAATAAATTACTTGAGTCTTACATAGGTGGTGTCAAGCCACATATCCAAGATAATTTAAAATTTCATGAGGTTACAACTGTTGAAATAGCAATACACAAGGAAAAAGCAACATAAGAAAAACTAGAAGGCCAATCAAGATTCAACAAGTTTGATTCAATGTTAAGAACCAAATACTTGCATACATAAACACCACAAATATTTATAGAACAATATAGAAAACCACCACTTTATTATATCAAAACCTTTGAGGTAGGGAGACACCATACAATGGATCGTATTATGGAAGGGATCTTCTCCTATTCACTTGCCTCTTTGAGGGGGCATCCTCCTATTGAGATACCGCTCCAAATACAATAATTTTCTTCATATCACATTACATTGCTTGAACTTCTTTATATAGTGCTACCATCACCTAAGAACATTTTAGAGGATGAATCTTCTAGAAGTAGAACCTTCTAAGAAGTCCTCTTACATTTATTATATCTAACTACCCATTTAATATATATAACTACCATAGTGGGCCTTATTTAATAATATAATGGACCTAGTCAACCTTACATTGAATGGCCTCCAATATTATCACTATGGTCCCTCTTGGCCCCCACTACTACCTCTCTAGCTACCTAAACCTTACATTGAATGGCGTCCACTATTATCACTATGGGCCCTCTAGGCCCCCACTACTACCTCTCTAGCTACCTAACATTCCATCCCCCTTATGAAAGTGTTGTCCTCAACACTTGATGTACAACCATATACCAGTGTCCCATGGATAATTTTGGACCATAATGTTGAAGAAGACTAGAGAACCAAGGTACCATGTAGAAAGGAAATACACTGTGCTAAAGTAGTCCAACTACCATTGTAAGCTTGGGTCCCATGTTGAAGTTCTCATGTGAACTCTCCATGGAATATTTTGGAACCCAATAACCAACTCAAAATGATGCTCCAAAGACTAACACCCGTCATGTGGATCCAAATAAGAAGATCTATCCACATAGTGGAAAAGGGTCATAGCAGAATCTAGAAGGAATAATACCACTGTAGAATATGTAGGATGGACATTGGTAATAATCATTGGCTCTCAATTTTTCACATTGATTCTCTCTATAGAAGGTGGATTGGAGTCATCAAATACAATATGAAAGTGGTTATCATCCCAGAGATGACAATTATCCATATACCAATCATCACAATCGAATTCAAAATAATACCAAACATATATTTCTTGATTATTTTCATCCCTGATGTCCACCATAAGAAATATCTCTTTCATGATATCCAATGAATCTTGAATACTATGAAAACTATCATTGAGGCCATCTACAAGGACATGCAATCTAACATCCAATGTGTCATACAATTGTGATTGTAATGCTTCAGTAATTTATATAACTTCTTTGAGGGTTTGAGAGGAAATATCCATATGATCACCCTATGAACTCTTCGGTCCCGCAACCATCATGAAAAAACCCAAAAAATAGACCTATAAGTTACGACAGAAAATCGTGGCTTTTTTCTGGAAAAACCCTAAAAACCTGCGGAGTTTAAAATGCTTATAATTTCACTTCCCGAACTCCGTTTCAACTGATTTGTTTTTTGAAATTGGGTGAAATTGTGATATGAACTTAAATATGTAATTTATTTGGAAAAATTTGGAATCCAACTGCTACATAAATAAAAAAGGTCGCACCGCCGTCCACGGAAAAACCCTTAAAAATTGAAGATTTTAAAACTTCAATATCTTGACTTCCCAGACTCCGTTTCAGATGATTTTTTTTTCCAGATTGGGTTTGTTTCCGAGAGGAAATAATATATACAACCCATTTATGCAAATTTTTAACATAAATATACCTAAAATTTCTGGGATTTCGCGTCCCTCTTTTTTCTTCTCCGAAAAACAAAATTTGCAAAAATAAAAAATATTTGCCCACAATGTATGCCAAGGAAAGTGATATGATACCACTTGTTAAGAACTAAATAATTTCATACATAAACACCAAAAATATTCATAGAACAGTATTGAACACCAACACTTTATTATATCAAAACCCTTGAGGTAGGGAAACACCATACAATGGATCCTCTCCAATTCACTTGCCTCTTTGAGGGGGCATCCTCCTATTGAGCTACCGCTCCAAATACAATAATTCTCTTCATATCACATTACATTGTTTGAAATCCTTTATATAGTTCTACCATCACCTAAGAACATTCTAGAGGAGGAATCTTCTAGAAGTATAACCTTCTAAGAAGTCCTCTTACATTTATTATATCTAACTACCCATTTATTATATATAACTACCATAGGGGCCTTATTTAATAATATAGTGGACCTAGTCCACCTTACATTGAATAGCCTCTACTATTATCACTATGGGCCCTCTGGGTCCCCACTACTACCTCTTTAGCTACCTAAATCTTACATTGAATGACCTCCACTATTATCACTATGGGCGCTCTGGCCCCCCACTACTACCGCTCTAGCTACCTAGCATTCAATAAGGAACATACTCTAGACTGAAAACATTGAAACTGACAAATATATACCACCCAACCTATGCGAAGATAAAATAAGAAGTTTGGATACCCAAATAATTAAAGAAGGAAAATTCAAATGTTGTGGAGAGAAATGGGATCCAAGCCATAGGTGCCGCATATAATACAATTGAAAATATATATATAATTATGAAGCCGAAAACAATGATGAATTAGATTCATAAGAATTAGTAACCGAGGAAATGGAAAATATCCAAAATGATGTGTCAAACCTCATGGGTAACGATACACCAAGAATATCACTTGCATCCATCACACACATTATCCAGCCACAAACTCTCAAATTAAAAGGATAAATAAAAAAGATAATGTCACAATATTAATCGACATGGGAAGTACCCGCAACTTTATCGACATAAATGTTGCAAGGAACCTCAAAATATTTGTATACCTAGTTCAAGACATGAAGGTAATGGTTGCAGATGGTAATAAAATTGAAAATGTAGGAAAATGACATAAGGTGAAACTCCAAATTCAAGATTTCGATTTGGAATCTGAACTCTACACCATACCCATAGGAGGAGTAAACATGGTTTTAGGAGTCCAATGGTTACAAACCTTAGGCACACACTTAGTCAATCATCAAGAGAATTTCATCAGATTCAAGTGGAAAGGTAAAATGTATAAATTATATGGTTGTATACCTCCCCAAACAGAAGTTGTGTCATCTCAATAGATGGAAAAGATGATCTGAAAAGGAGCAACTTCCTATTTTATCCAATGACGCCAAATGGAAATACAAGAATCAGAATAAGATGACTCCAGAACTTTAGAAATCCAAGATCTAATTCAAAAACACAAGAAGATATTTCAAGACCTTCCCATGGAATTACCACCACAAAGAAGAATTGAACATATACTTGAAGTTAAACTAGGATCAAGTCCGATAAAGGTTAGACCATACAGATACCCCCATCATCATAAAACAAAAATAGAAAGATTAGTCCAAGACTTGTTAAAATGTGGTGTTATAAAAAAAATTAGAAGCCCATATTCAACTCTAGTTTTATTAGTATGAAAGAAATATGGTTCTTTCATATTATGCATAGATTATCAAGGGTTAAAAAAGATAACAATAAAGAATAAATTCCCCATTCCTTTCATCGAAAAAATGTTGGATGAACTTCATGGAGCATATTTTTTTCAAAACTTGATTTGAGATATGGATATTAAAATATTAGAGTAAGATTAGAAGATGTAACCAAGACTTCCTTCCAGACTCACGAAGGACACTATGAATTCAAGGTGATGTCTTTTGGGCTAACTAATGCCCCTGCTACCTTCCAAGAAACTATGAATGAACTATTTCATCGACACCTGAGAAAATATTTCTTGGTGTTCTTTGATGACATCCTGGTGTATAGAAAAACATGAAGGGAACACATCAATCATTTGGGACAAGTATTATCTCTTCTAGAAAAAAATCAATTCTATGCAAAAATGTCAAAATGTACATTTGGAAAGGAGGAAGTAGAGTACCTCGATCATATTTGGGATATCGACCCATGGGGTTTTCACATGTTTAGGCCTTATTGTAAGGGTTTGTAAGATATACATAAATAATATTGTATTGTAAAATTAGCTAGCGAAGTGAATGTAGTTATGTGTGAATAGAGTGCTTTGTGCAAAGGCATATATGTGTGGGACTATGATTTTGTAGAAGGTGAAAATGTTGTGATCTGGCTATGTGCATTTGACCTTGTTTTGGAAGGAGGATCTGGTGCTCAGTGCAAAAATCTCTTGTTTGGTGCGAAGCTTGACTTTGTGGCTTAGTGCACAAGAGAGAATTAATGTAAGATTTGGAGAATAATAAAGAGGCGAAGTGGTTTGTGGACGTAGCCCCACCCTCGGGTGAACCACATATATCTGGTGTGTCATGGTTAGATTTGTGCAATGATATCTTTGTTATGTTTTTCTTAGTGCTTAGATTATATGTGTAATGGATATGTATGTGTTTCTTAAATGCTTTTCTTATGTTAAAATGCTAGATCTGATCCTAAGTGCTCAATGCTAAGTGTTTAAAGTGCATAATCTTTTGTTGTTAATATGCTATATGTATCTTTTATTATGTTATGTGATGTTAATAGGGTTAATGAAATAATGCATCTCACTTCCTAAGCATTAACAAAATACTCTCTAAAGTGTTATTATCACAAATCTGTGTCCCAGCGTGGTCACAGACACCTGCATCCTCTAACCCCCCTGCTTATACCTCGGGTGATACTTCGCCTACTTTGTAGGGATTGTCTAAAGGGCCAGTAGTCGATGTTTTTTTGGTGCATTGTTAATATTTGAACCCTAGGTCTTCCCCCATGCCAACATAATTATCATGATTTTGATATTAATAATTTGTTATCTCCAAAAGTGACAAAATACTCCCCATATGTTTTTGAGTCTCAACAACCTTGTTCTCCTTATTTTCATGATTTCCTTGCATTTTGATATCTCCTTTAGGGAATCTCTCATCTAGAGAATGACATATCATGGAAGACATGGAAGATTTCAATTCCTTCATGGATTTTTGTATTTCTTTTTTATTTTCATCCATTTCTTTTTCCATGTCATTCTTATTTTCATCAATCTTCTTTTCCATTTTATTAATTTTGTTTTCCATTTCATTCTCATTTTCATCCATATTCTTTTTCATTTGATTTTTCAATTCTCTTTTGAAGTATTCTTAAGAATTTTTTCAATCCACTTGTTTCAACATACTAGCACTCATTTCATCTACTTGGTTCTTTAATTGGGTTACCCTATTTTTGAAGTCTTCATTTTCTTTGGAAGTCGTGTTTGAGTTTTTATGAGAAGTACCATTAGTATTTCTTGTAGAAACCTTTTCAATGTGACTAAAAAATAATGCTCCTATGTTTTCTCTTTATCACAAATTTTTAATCACCAAAAATAGATCTTCCGATGAAAATTTATACCAATTGTAAGTTATGTACCTTTCAATCCTTAATTTTCAGTATGTTTGTATGGTTTATCTTTGTCTTGATATATCTCTAAAATTTGAACCCTTCTCGCTCTGAAATTTTGTCTTGTAGTCCTCTGATATGGACTCTTAAACTCCTAAAACTTTCACAGTCTAAACCTTCATTGATAATATTTCATAGAAAAATTACCAACATGTCTTCTTTAAGACTAATTTCAGGATTAATAAACAACTCCAAATTCCACAAGATATATCCTACAAATTATAATGATTAAAAATATGAAAACTTTTCCACCTATAATTCGCTATGGATCCTTAAGATTATGAACATTTCAGAGTTTGAAACTTCATAGGAAAAAAGTTACATCAAAATTGCAAAAACGACTATTTTAAAATTGATTTCAAGATTAGTCCCAAGCCTTATCTTCCATGGACTATTTATCCAAAATTGTATCGAAAAATAACTTGAAATTTTTACTACTTATAATATGACATTTATCCTCAAGCTCCATAAATTTTCACTATCTCAAACTTCCTAAAACAAGATTTATAGTGAAAATTTCAAGATGACGCATTTAAAACTTATTTTACGATGAGTCACAAACCCTATATTCCATAGGCCATATCTCCTAAAATATAAGGAACCATAACTTCAAATTTTTAGCACCAGTACCTTGAAATTTATCCTCAAGATCCTCAAAATTTCACGGTCTAGAACATCCCAGTAAAAACATTATAGTGAACATTCCAAGGTGTCTTAGTTGGAGGAGAAAAACCCTAAGATCGTGAGATATGATACCAAATGTCATGATTCAACACCTTAAAAATGATAAAATTCAAAATATTATAGTCCACTTTGAGGGGGGAACCTCATTTTAAAATATATCCATTTCATAATACAATATGAGATGAGATAATATGATCCTAAGACTAGGTCTCCTTGGTGTGTGTGTGTGTGTGTGTGTGTGTGTGTGTGTGTGTATGAGACAAAGGGTACAATTATAGTACAAGGGTGAAATGAAGGGTTCGACCTACATACAAACATAAAACTAGAAATTTAACAATTCAATATCTAGGGCTTAATAAGGGGTTTAGGCATAACATGGGGCTTTGTCAAGGGATTAACAAGATGTGGCTATCATTCACAAACTAATGGGTAAACTTAAGTTGTTAATATAAGACTTGGAATATTATTAATATTCTTAGTTGGAAAAAGATGAGGATAGTGGGATACATGTTGGCATGATATGAATTTGAATAGGATAATTTAGTAAATGTATTCTATAGGAAAAATTCCATTTTATATTGTTAATGAAATATACCCAAGAGGAGTGGTTGACAAGTTCATAGGCACCATTAATATATGGAACCAAATGTTGGACATTTGGTTTTCATTGATGTCAACAAGTAGTGGTTGTCATTGATGTCATCATATGTAATGGGTGTATTTGGAGAAGTCTCCAAAGTGGTCCCCTTATGAAATAGCTCTAAGCATGGCCTTCACAGGAATAATCTTTGAATAAGTCTACAAGAAACCCATAGGTGTGGTCATGAAGCCCAAAATTGTTTGAGGAATAAGGACATGAAGGATACTATAAATTAAGGTACCGCACTAATAGATGGATAGTCCTTGACATGTCATTTCCAATGGTAGGTATAACTTCACATGGTTCCTCATGGTTGAGGGGTTATGGCCTTATGAAGTTTGAAGCATAGAAGAATGTGTAAGAAACCCTAAATGATTACAAGTCATAAATTAAAGGGTTAACTGGTTGTGACAAGAAACCCCTAATGTAAGGAAATAGGTTACTTAAGAAAAGTATAAATACACCTCAAAGAGTCTCTCACAAGTACAATTCACACACAACTCTGTTGATTATCTATCTTGTGAATAAATTTTTATCTATTGGAAAATATGAGGTTGAATCTGAGGTAGCAAGTCCAAGGTTGAAAACAAAGGTCGAAGGAGAGAGTCTTAGAGTTGCAAAAAAGGTGATAAACCTAGTTTCTGATGTTATCTGTGAGTTACAATTTAGAATGGCATAGACATCCATGGGTTGTAGTGGATAAAAGCGTGGATTTTAATGAGTAGTAGAGGATCAAGTCGTGGATATCTGAAAAGGGTTTGAAGAATATGGTATTTCCTTTTTACTGAATATGACACACACCGGGTTGGTTTTTTATTTGAGACTGTATGCACCAGGTCTTGTTCATGAGTAAATATATATTTTTTATATGTTTGGTTGAGGCTTGTATCATGGATGGTATGGCACATACTTGAGGCATGTTTTGTAGGTTCTTTTGGTTTATGTTTGCATATGGTTGAGGTCCATGTTTTGGTGTCATTGATACATTCTTGAGACATATCCTTGGCACATTGTGTATGGTTTTTTATGGTTCATTGTTAGAGGAACATATTTGTGATAGTGGCATATATTTGAGGCATATCTTATGGTATATCGTATGATGCATGGTTGATGTAAATTTTGGTAATTGTTTTGGATACTTGATGTTGATATGGTGTGTATGAGTGGATATGGTTAATATATCAGTGGCATATATAGTGACAGGGATAGTGACAAGTTACAGGTTGATGCACAATCAGTTACACGTTGATGTGATTGGTTGGATATAGTGATAGGTTGACAAGTTACATGTTGATGTAATAATGGCAGTGACGATGACAATGGAAGTGATTGTGGTAGTGATATATTGGTCTACACATATATTTCAGGGAAACATGATGGAGCAAGTGTTACACGTCAAAATTACTCACTTTGATGATGTCTCACTATCATTATCGAAAGTGTCCCAAGTGTTGCACTTTTGTCACAAGTGTCAGAAAATAACACTATCATCTTGCCTATGTCACATCACAGAAGATATCATAAGAACACTTGAGAAATCCTCTAAGATTCGTTTGAAGATGAAAATATATCTTTTTGAAAAAAGTACAAACTTTTACCTTCAAAAATTACCATCATTGAGATATTTTTGGAGATCAGCACTCCCCTACCACTTTTGAAGGAGCACTAGAAATCCTTTCCCTCTTAGCAGGGAGCATTGCAATGCTATGTGGCCCATTTTGAGTGAGCAACGATCTGTTGAGAAAATCTTGGGAACAAATCCCCCTTATCTCTAGAGACATTTGAGAAATATCTGAGTCATTTTGGCTCGAATACAAGTCCAAGGTTGGATCTAAGGGGAGTTCCACAAATTATGGAGTAATGTCCTCAACTTATCCCAAGAATATATAAGGTGGTTGAGCCTCTAAAAGATTATATAAGGAGGCATTCTCATGGTGAAAGGGGGAGAATAATCAGTGAAAGGTATTTTCATTTTGATTGTGGACCATTCGAGCAAGGGGTTGGACAAGGAGAGCTAGGTGAGGTTGTTATATCTGCATCTACACTTTGTAAGCACCTTATTTTGTTCTCATTAATACATGTTCTTAGCTTGTTTCCTTCAAGATTGTGTACATTTTCATGACCTTGTCTTTTGAATAAATCTATCTTTAAACTAATAATGGTAGAATATGCTTTGTCTTCGTTGTTTATTGGATTGTAGGACTCGTTAAAGGACTTGGGGATCAAGCTCAACTTGGAATGAGTGAGGAAAAACTTCGTAAAAAGGTACTCGTGCTTTTTTCCTCTTCTCTATTGACTAGCTTAGCTATGTTTAAAGGAAAGTCAATGTTCAAAGATAACACTCTTCTTTCTTGGTCATAGGGGTCTAAGATCCAAGAGGGAATTCACCTATTCGCAGGAGAATTTTCCTACAAAAAAAATTGAAGAATCCACTAGGGATCGAAGCTTTCAGTTTTGGTTCCCTTCCTTGGTCTTGTCTTAGTATTTTCCCGTCTTTAGATCTTATTCCCTGTGTTTTTCCAATTTTTTTCATATGTTGTTAGCTTTGAAGTCATCCTACAAAGGCTGATAATCAAGCCTTTGTGAGTCTTTGGTTTTTGGTTTGACACTTTCTCATTCTCATACACCAGTGCACTCCTCCCCTTATATCCATAGTGTTGGTTTAAGATCGACACTCCCTTGCGGTCCTTTACAGAGCGTTGCAATGCTATGGTGCACATATCACAAGAGCGACGATCTTTTAAAAAATTGGGGGATGTCACTAGTGGGTGTGATTTTGGTTTTCTTTCCTGATCAAGATTTTTCCTATCAGTGTGTGTCTTCTATGAAGCTTGCAACCTTTTGTTTTTTAAGAGTTTTTGTTTGCTTTTTAAATATATTAAAATCATTCTTCCTTGTTTTGGGATCATTATTCATCTTTGAGACCTTGATTTGATTTGATACTTTCTCATTCATCTAATTACTTGAGAGTGGTTGCAAGGAAGTCCAAAGATTTGTGTGTTGTTCCATTCGATCTTTGGTTTATCTTTCCAAACATTTCTTCTTGTTTGAGTTTTGATTTTTCTTTTTTAGAAGTTTGGATTTGTTTTTCTTATTGTTTGATCACTGTGAGAGTGTGCTTTTTGTTTATATGATATTTGATTATAATTGCTTAAACTTACGAATAGTGAAATCTAGTTGGCATAAGAAGCTTCAAATCAAGTCAATTACAGTTCATATTTAAACAAAGAGATATACTTTGTGATTGGATTTTTGGATATTAAAATCAATTTTTGAGTGTTTCTAGCATTGAATTGGATTCTTGTTGAGAAAATTGCACAAAGTTTTTGCATTTGTTTTTTATAGTGAAAAGAAAATCTCTTCTCCTTCCCATAAATAGAATTTCATTGAAAAGAAATGATTGTTTATCATTTTTCTTATATATTTTTGGGAATTGATTCTTAATGTCATCAATTTCACTCTCAGTCATATCTGAGTAAAGAACAACCAAAAAAATCAATGTTAATAAAAATTGATCTAGAAATTTGTCTTTTTTTAGATTCCTCCACCAACATTAGACTAAGATTAACGCTTTGGATTAGGCTATGAGTATAACTCTCCAAAGAATTCAAAAAAAACATTAGCATCTTGCAATAGGGAGAGAAAATCCAATTTTCATGAACTCCAAATTCGTTTGGGGTCCTGTTGACGGGCGAAATTGACCGTCCGTCAACTGAGAGAGTGGAACCGGTCCAGGGTTGTCTAATAACCCAAGCCGTTTGGAATGAACCACCCTGACGGGTTTAGTGGCTCCGTTGGCCATTCTAAGGTTCTAAGAAAACCAAAGATAAAACTAAACTAAACTAACTAAAACAAATAAAACAATCTAAAACTAAATAAAACAAGCTAACTAAAACTAAATACAAGAAACTAAAATAACTAACAAAAAATTAAAAAAAACTAATACACTAATCTAATTAAAACGAAACTACTAAATTAAACTAAAACTAAATATAAACTACTCTAACTATTCTATATACAAACTACTAATTACTATTACACAAACTCTAATCGATTATCTAATTACTAATTGAATTACAACTTATTCACAAATATACAATATCTACAAGTGGCAGATTTGAATAAAACCTGTAAAACTCATTTGCTTTCTGCCCTAAGACAACAAGATATATTTTTGATTTTATGATTTTATGAATAAGAAATAAAACCTACTGAAA
>ML785663.1:49515-59673 GCA_009831015.1 Picea engelmannii | reverse complement strand
ATTATGATTATGTGTTCATTCTTTTACTTATTAGCAATTTTAACTATTTTGAATAATGTGTTCAATACTTCATCAAATAATATCATGGTTGGTTTCTCATTTTCATGAAATCATTTGGTGATATTAATTAATTAAATTCCTTTTTGCATCTCATTTCAAAATAATAATAATAAAATAATTATCTATCATTTGTTTGATTTTGTAAAAAACCAATATTAATATTTTTCTCTTCTCCATTAACTTGAAGCTTCTAGAATTAAGATCATATTTGAAAGAAAATTATAAATAATGTTTGTTTATAAGTTATAGTTAGTTTAAATTCATTTTTTATTTTTCTAGATTTTGTTTTATTCACAATTTTTAGGTTATTAATTTAGGTTTCTTTTTGTTTCACAGGTTTCTATTATCAAATATTTGATACGGATCTGATCATGGCTTGATTTTATTCTCCAAATACGTTCAAGATGATTGATCCAAAAATACTTTTGGATTGCTACAAATAATTTTATGAGCAACAACAGATAAAATTTGGAAAGGCATCAAGATCAGACAGGCAATTTTGTAGAACTAATTGTAGCAAAATCGTGAATAATTAGAAGAAACGGTTGAAAACCCAGAACCCAAATGGACCCAGTTACCTTACACAAAAAGATTTTCTCAAAAAAATTCACGATTTGAAAGATATTGATGTCTTTTTATGAGGCAAATTTCAGGTGGGGAAAATTAATAGTGACGCCGAGACTGTTCATTCATTGTATAAATATATGAGAAAGTTCAGAGCCATAGGGAATCCAAGAATTGGAGGGAAGGATTTTTATCCTTTCTCTTTTGTATATTATATCTTTTATAAAAAATTTATTTCTTTTCAAATGGAGTAATGGATGGTTGGAATCTTTGGGAGAATGGACGAGTATTTTCAAAGAAGAATATGGAATTCCAGGTTGCTTAATGGCTTTTGTCCTGTGAGTAAAATGGTTTTATTATCATTATAATATCTTCATATTCTTTTGAATAATTGATTATGCATTGATTTAAATAACTTTAGTCTTTTTTATCAATATATAATTAATTATTATCATTTATGTATTAATTTTTCCAATCTTTAGAGTCTATTATCCAAAAACTTTCTTCCAAGACTACAGAATGGACAAGTGATTCAAAAAACTTAATAGAACAACATATATTCATTTTGGCTTTAGCCTTTTGTTTATAATGTTGTTATTTATTTATTTTTTAATCATGTTACATGTGCAGGTCTGATATCTTTAGATTAAATGATCTGTGATGTGTAGGAGACTTATATTATAAATACCATCTATCATTTGCTTCATCAAAATACAAATGTCGTGATTATATCTTCAATTTAAATAATGAGATTTATCTTTGAGTTTTAAATTGAATGATAAAATGCATAGATTGCTTCCAGATTTATCTTGTTGTAGTCATGTATAATTATGAGATCATGGGTTTATGTTTGTGTTTCATTTTTTTCATTAAAACCTAAGCTACCAATACATGTTCTGAATTTATTTAGAACAATCATAAGGTTCATTACAGATTTCTCTCTTAGACATGGCAGTTGGATGTTCACCACTCATGCAGATGCTTGGATACACCTCACTAATTCACTGACAGGATAGCTTCTTTGTATTTTTCTATCATTTACATATCATTAAAACTAGAATGTATGGTTCAACTTTGACTATCCACATGTTCATGTTTCATTAATTTTTTTTGCAAGATTCTTTAAAATTATAAAAGAAAAACAATAAATATTTTTATGTTATTTCTTTATCTGCTTCCTAGAAGCAATCATTTTTCATATCGATTTTCGTAAGTTTTAATTAAAGATTGCATCTTGTAAATCATGTAAATAAACAAGACTTTTATATATTCTTCTTAAATACAAATACTATAGTTACATTTGAACATATGTATATATATAGTGTGTTTAGTAATTAGCTAGTTATTTCTCTCTTGTATTCGTTTCTTTTAGGATTCTTAGATTGGATAACGGAGCCATTAAAACCATCAGAACGAGTTACACAAAATGGCTTAGGTTATTTAGACAACCCTGGACCGAAATCGCTCTTGCAGTTGACAGATGGTCAATTTATCCCATCAACAGTTACCTTCTGACATCCCCAAGTTTGACGGTAAATATATAGAAGACCCCAAAAACCATGTGATGACATTCCATTTATGGTGTTCATAAGACTCCTTAATGTATGATTCTATACGTTTACGTCTCTTCCAACACACACTTACGGGCTCTGCAACCAAGTGCTACATTAAACTTCAACGTGGTTCTTTTTATGATTTCAACTCCCTCGTTATTCACTTTCTCACCCATTTTTAATTACCCATCCATTATGAGATGGGTAAAAAAAATTTAACCTCTCTTCATTAAATGAACTCTGTGCATATCTCTGATCACATTCATGAGTGGAGACGATGATGAAGGTTAATTAAAGTGACCATTCCTGATCAGTTATTGGCATAATGGTTTACTAAATCTCTTTTACCCCTGATTGCTCGTGACGTCACCATGGGTGGTGTAGTCACTGAGGAAAAATCCATTTCCCGAGCTCAGTACTTAGATTCAGTTTATTCACAATATAGTACTTTGTATGAGTTGATTCCAAATGTTTCCTGATGTAGGAGCATCACTCCCAAACCAGCTATGTGCCAGCCAGCCAATCAACATAGCATGCATTCAATGACCTCTCGTTTCTAATTTTGAATTTGAAATTTGTATTAAATGTTTGTAAGGCTGGTAGGGCCAAAGTCGTGCCTTTGAGAAGGCCATAGTTAAAAAAGGCCTTTAATGGTTGTAAGGCTGAATTTAGATCCGATCTGGACTAGACAACCACTCAATGTAAATGAATGTAGTTAATGAGAGTAGGTGAGATGGAGGGAAGAGCTCAAAGAGCCCCTCATGTAAAAGATATTAGATCTTGTTTTAGAGTTAGTAGTAGGAGAGCTTTGCATGAGATGAGTTGTTGAATAGAATAGATAAGAGAGGAGAGAAGGAGCCAAGACTCTCTCAAAGTTTGAGCTCGAACACATTTGTAAAAAGAGGCATTTTACATTAATACAAAGAGTAGTTTTCTTGCATGTTATTTTGTGTATGATGAATGTCTTCATGTGTGCGTATTTATATGTTGTAGATGTATGATTAAGTGTGCATTTGCAGGGACATATAGGTTCTACTATCTATGGGTTCTTTGATTTTAGTTTGGGTTCTTTGAGGCTTCATGCAAGAGTGCATGACAAAACACTACGGGTTCTGAAAGCTAGTGCATAGATGCACTCCTAAATTCTGTGGAATTTGGGCAAGGATGTGCCAGGAGGGTGCACCAGCTAAATTTTTAGACTCAGGAAAGGAAGCCTCAAGGTTGTTGAATACCTTGGAGGTAGGACTATGCAGAGGAAAGAATAGAAGAAGACAAAATATCTAAGGAGTTCTATAGAGCTCTGCCAGGAGAGTAATGAGAAGATGCACGGGTTGCATTGAGGAGAAGAACTCTATCTTGAGTTCAGAGAAGATAGAAATTTTGAGGAATTCTGGGAAACCTCTTCCAGGAGGGAATTGAGAAAGTGCACACAGAACACAGGAAAAATCTGCTTAGAGTTCATTGAAGGGAACATAATCACTAAGGGATTCTGCAGGAGCTCCGCCAAGAGGGCGTTGAGTAAGTGCCATTTTGCACAGGAATAACTCTTAGAGTTTTGAGGGAAAAGGAAGTGTCAAGAGGACCTTCACAGGGTTGTTGAATACCCTGTAGAATTAGCAAAGAGTTTCTTGAGCAAGGAGACTGCCAAGAGGGCATCAGATTCTCCATCTAAGGGAGAGAAAAGGGTTAAGTCCCTTAGAGGTCTGAGAAACAAAGAAGCTCAAGATAGGAAACACCTTCATGTGTGTGCAAGGACCCTGTAGGAATCACAAAGGTCATGAAAACCTTTTAAGGTTTCAGAGAAGAGAAGCTCAAGAGGAAAAGAGATTTTGTGCACAAGAGCGACAACGGGAAGGAGTGTCGAGGTCAAAGAATCCTTCGAGGATTCAAAGAGAACAAAGCTTAGGAGGGAGAGTGCTTTCATGCACAGAGCCCTGGAAGTATCACAACGGTAGAAAGGAGACCCTTTGGAGGGTTTGAGTTTGAGGAAGGTCAGGAGGGAAAAGCGTCTTCAATAATGCAGATAGAAGCTATGAGTAAAGGCTTCATAGTAGGGAAAAAATCTGAGGCCTTTGATAAGTTGAATTCTTCCAAGGATCGGGAAGAAACAAAATCTCACGAGAGGGAGAACAGTTGTCATCGGTTCAGGCTGAGGAAAAGATCTGGACTATTGAAGTTTCATGTCCAGGTAGCAGCATGAGGAGAGAATATAGGAGAAGAAGATCTGGGCCATCAGATCTTGCATGGATAGTCGATAGCCATCAGATCCAAGAGGAGTTGCACAAAGTTTAATCCTCATATGAAAAGGAGAGGAGCCATCATATTTTTTCATTTCAGAGATTCGGGGTTCGGTATTTTGTGAATCTTTATTACAAGAGATTGAGGTACTTCACAGTGAAAACCCCAAAGTAGCGAGACACGACTTTCCTTTGGAGTAGAACTTTGGTATTTCGGCTATTCAGAGTTCAGAAGGTAGAGGAGGAAGAGATTTTGGTACCGAGAGTTTCAAACTATCGATACATGAAATAGCAAAAGCATCGTGACCTTCCAACAGCAGGACACGTGGCAGTGATCATGGCATTGGGAGAGTCCCAAAGAGGCCATTTCGGCATTCTGGGTACTGTGGAATGCAAAGGGTAAGAATTCAGGATTCTTGAACTGCGAGATCCCGAAAGGATCCAAGCCATCAGATGTGGGAGGATCATATCCATTGATCTCCCTTTGGCTTGGTACTTCGGTATTTCAGGGACCGGGAAGTCCAAGGAGAAAGGGTTGGGAAACCTTGCATCACGGGATCATGAAATGAGAAATCCTGAAGTGTTGAAGGGATGTGGAAGGAAGCCGACATTTCGACATACCAGGATTCAGGATTTCGAAAGTCTCAAAGACAAGTAAATGGGGCATAGGGTGTTGGAAGTCCTGAAGTCACGAAAGTGTGATGTGTCCTTGGAGCAAGACAGTGAAGGCGATGATTTTGGGTTTTGGTATACCGAGGATCCCACAGACAAAGAATTGGGAAACTTCACATCGGAAGTCCCGAAGTCACGAAATGTGACACATCCTTTGATAGGAGAAAGCCAGGCCAGGGATTTCGACATTTCAGGGATCGGGACTCCAGTCGTCTAGAGGACTAAGAGCCTGGGATCTTGGTATTGAAAACCCTGAAGTAGACTGTGGTCATGGGAAAAAGCGGTCACATGGACCAAATATTGGCCAAGGGATGATCGTCGTGGTAAATCCATTTCGACGTTTCGGTAATTAGGAGATCAAAGGATCGAGGAGGTAGAGGCTCTCGATAGAAAGACTCAGAGAGTCCCGAAATCCAAAATTACCTTTTTGGGAAAGAGTCATTGTCATGTTTGGTGGCCACGTGGAGATGAAATCTTGCGCATTGGTGAAATTGCGAGGTGTAAGAAGATTTTTCGTATAAGGACCTATGGATCAGGTTCGTGAGGTCTCAAGGAAGGTCGAAAGAACCATTTAAATTTTGCGGATCTGAAGGATAGAACGATCCTAAGACTGGGAGCTCATGCAGAACCTACCGAGGCAGGGGGTGCTGCATCATTTCCCATACTTCTACCGATCCATCCAAACATTTATCCACAACACATACATATAGAGTTATTGATACCGTCAAAATCCAGTCCACATCACAGTCAACCGGAATAGTAAATTGCTCTATTTCCACACCTGTTACCAGTTCAAATTCACTTTCATCTACCTCCCTCATGACTCAAATTTATGAGGTGAATGCAATCCAATATTCCCCTTCAAAACAATCTAGAGTCAAGTAGAAAAAAAAGAATAAACCCAAAAAGAATAATAATAATAATAATGAACATCCCAAAACTCAAAATCCACTTCCTGCTACCGAAAAGAAACCACCTTACAAACCAAAATTCCCATGTCTTATTTGTGTTGAATATCATTTCACCCAAGACTGTTCACATCATTATGAAGTTGCAAATATTTTCAAAGGGAATTCCCAACCCACCATGTTGACACAACCTTTTCATCAACAACAATCTATGGTTTCTCAGGCACTTTCCCCTCCCACGGGGGGAATTTCTAGCCACTCTCGTAGTGATGAAGCCTCAACGAGCTCTCATATTTATCTGTTCAATGGGATTGATTTAACCACTCACACAACTACATATGACAAACCAACTAAAACTGATAAAGAAAAAATCACTAATGTTACTCCACCGGATCCACCTTCGGCCTCCATTAGTCCTCCATCTGTTATTACTCCATCTAGGACACTTCAGATATATAAGCCTTCTTTCGACTCTATTATATGGCCTCCCAAGAGCACTATCCACAAATCAACATTTAATCCTAGTTCATGTGTCACCCAAAAATACAACATTGTTGAATATTTGTCTCTAGCACCGTGTTCTATGAATTCTCTAGAAGTAATACAACACTACCCAAGTCAATGTAGAACAATATTGGCTTCCATTGGAGCTATTGATCTCGAGTCATCAAATAATATCACGTTTAACCTGGACAATTTCAAGTCACGACTTTCTCACCAACTTGCTTTTCAAATTGATGTTGTTGTTCATAACCAATAGATTCACCGCACCATATTGGATGAGGGAGCTTCTGATTGTATCATGTTTTTATCTTTTTGGAAAGGTTTTAAATCACCTACACTTAACCAATCCCCTACCATCTTATGAGCATTTGACGAATGAGGTTTTCCTCCTCACAGACTCTTGCAGTCCTTAGTCATTCAGTTGGGAGGTAAACCTATCTCTGTCGATGTAGAGGTAGTCGATGCTCCCCTTGATTAAAATTTGTTATTAGGAAGAATTTAGTTTTATGCCATGAATGTCATCGCTTCATCAATGTTTCAATATGTACAATTCCCTCATCAAGGTAAAATTGTCACTATCGACCAGTTAGATTACTGTACACCCGATGCTCGAACTCCCACCACCAATGATATTCCTTTCTTGGGAGATAGTCGTATCACTTATGAAAGTGTTGGTGTAGGTATTTTAAATGACACTTCCCTTATGGGCACTTTCCCTACACATCTTCCTCCCACCACACATCATATTTCCACAATCAATATGATTTCAACTATGGCCTATCAGTCTTTAGAATCATCTGATCCTTGGCTTGTACCCAGTCTATTAGAATTGGATGCACTGGATGAAACTATGACACTTAATACCACTGAGGCTTCATACGATGCTATCCAATATTCCTCTCCCTCTGTGGATGACCAAAATCTATTGGCATCCAACGCTTATTTGTTTCCATCTTGGCTGAATTCCTTATCCTCTTCTTTTGACTACATTTCCTATATTTTTCCATCAGATGAATCCATTATGGAAATTCTTAGTTTTGACGAGCTACCTAGGGATCAAAACCATCATTGATCATCTTTTCTTCCCCATATCGAAGAAATTCAGGAATATATACACTCTATCTTCCCGTCTGATGTTGTTAGTTCTCCACAATCTCCTATACTTACCCAAGATACTATTTCTAAGGGGAATTTAGGAAACATATTTTCTATGATCACGATTGATATTTCGATCAAAGACGATATCATGGAAAATGTTCATCTCGGTGCTAATTTTTCTCCCGAGGAAGTGGCTTCTTACACAACTTTATTTAAAGAATTTTGCAATGTATTCACTTGGAGCTATGAGGAAATGCCCGATATCAATCCCTCGATCATCATGCATGAGATTAAAACTTACTCAAGTGTTAAACTTGGTCGACAAAAATTTCTCTCAGTTCATCCTAATAAAATCACAGCCATAAAGGCAGAAGTTGAAAAAGTTTTGAAATATATCTTTATTTATCCTATCCCCTTGTCAGAATGAGTTTCTAACATTGTTCTAGTTGCTAAAAAATAAGGGACCATTCATGTCTACATTGATTATAGGGATCTTAATAAGGCTTGTACTAAATACAATTACGCCACACTCTTCATCGACCAAATAATTGATAATTGCGTTGACAACATAATTTTCTCTTTCATGGATGGATTTTCAGGATACAACTAGATTGACATTCTACCCACTGATCAACATAAGAAAACCTTCATCTACCGGTGGGGAACTTTCGCCTATCAGAAGCTACCATTTGGTCTCAAAAATGTTGTTGCTACTTTCCAATGGGCCATATCATATTCTTTCCACGATATCAAACATATTGCGGAACCTTACCTCGATGATTTTCCTGCCCACTCATCCAGTTGATCAGACCATATTGGTCATCTACAAGTCATTTTTCTTCGATGTTGGTTCTACCATATTCGTTTGAACCCACACAAATACATATTTTCTATCGAATTAGGTTGACTCCTATGTTTTTTTGTCTCCAAATATGTGATTAGGGTGGATCCCTTCAAAATTAAAGCTATTCTTTCTTTACCTCCTCCCAATAATCTGACCCAACTCCAAAGTTTGCAGGGGAAAGAAAACTTTCTTTGTCATTTTATATGTAATTATGCCGAGCTTACTAAAGGATTTATGTGATTGTTGCATAAAGACACTCCCTTCATCTGGGATGACACCGCTCAATGATATTTCGATGCGCTTAAGCACACCTTGACTCATACACCTCTTTTGCATGCACCAAATTATGCACAATACTATATCCTTTATTTGGCACCCTCTACTTCCACTATTGCTATGGTGTTAGTCCAAGAGGACCCTCACGTTGAGGAACATGTGATCTATTATCTGAGCAAGAGTTTATCTGGTCCCGAGCTCCACTATTCACATGTTGAAAAGTTGGCTCTAGTAGTTGTCATTGTTATTTAACTCATGATGAGGTTGAACGTGTTCTAAATGACTATCACCTTGGGGCATGTGGCGTTCACCTTTCTAGGATGGATATAACTCAGAATATATTATGTGATGGTTAATTTTGGCCCTCCATCTTCAAATATTGTATTCAAGCTGTCAAAAGATGCCCACCCTGCCAAGTTTTTCAAAAAAAGGCACGCACCCACCCCACTCCACTGCATCCTGTTGTCTCCATCGACCTATTTGAAAAATGGGGCATTACTTTTATGTAGTGGAAGCCTACCTTAGCCAGGGGGCATGGTTATATCATTGTTGTCATTGATTACTTTACAAAATGGGCTGAGGCTATGCCTTCTTTTCTTAATGATGGTCGTACTATAAATCTTTTCATATTCAACCACATCATCACTCACTTTGGTGTTCCAGAAGAAATTGTCACTAATCATGGTTCAAACTTTCAAAACCCAATGATGAGTGAGTTACATGTCAAGTTGGGTTTTCTCCATGAGAAATCCTCCCCCTACTATCCTCAAGAAAACAAACAATTTGAAGCTATCAACAAAGTCCTTAAGGCCATGATTCAATGCATGGTGGGGGAAAACAAAACTTCTTAGCATCTACAACTTTTCTTCACTCTATAGGATTATCGCACTTCACTGAAAACTGCAACTAGATTCACTCCTTTCTAGTTTCTATATGGCGTCGAAGAAGTATTACCAATCAAGTGCGAAATTCCCTCATTGAAACTCAAAGTATAAATCTTTCCGCACACTTCTACAGAAGAGGAATGTTTCCTATATCTGACTAAGTTGGACGAAACACGTCACGATCCCACTCTCGTTAACAAGACATATCAAAACTGAATGAAGAGTCAATATGACAAATCCATCTACCCTCGTACTTTCACAAAAGGATACCTTGTCCTCGTTTATGACCAGGCTCATGATAATTTAGGGACAAGTAAGTTATACCCTATGTTGCATGGAACCTACATCGTAAAACATGTATTAGATAGAGGTGCCTACGAGCTAGTTGACTATGACATAATCTCTCTTGGTGAACCCCGGAATGGGATTTACCTCAAGAAGTACTATGCATAGAACATTTATCATATATGATTTGTACACTATTGTACTTTAATTTTTGATGTATCTTTTTTCTCTTGCGTGTACGAGTTTTTTCTGAGCCTCTTATACTTTATCTTG
>ML785662.1:1255558-1267061 GCA_009831015.1 Picea engelmannii | reverse complement strand
ATAGTAACTGGAAAGGGAGAATATAAGGTAAAAAGAAAAAGGGGAATTTAGGTAAGTATAGAAGAGGGAAAATAAGTTGAAAAAATAAGTTGGGAAGATAGAAAGGGGAGGGAAATTTAGAAGTGGGAAATGGTCTCAACAACTGGCTCCAACTATGGGATGATAACCCCCTGTGGGTTGTCAAGAATCTAAGATCTCTATGACTAGGCACTTCCATCCATTGGGATATGGAGTCAAAGTAAGAATATAAAAACTGAAAAATAAAATTATTTACAATGAGAATGAGAAAGTATTAGGAGAATAAAACTTTCAAATGTTTCCCGTTGATAGGAAACATTAATATTTTACCCTTCATGTCTTGGAGCATATAGGAGTTAAAACTCAAGACCTTTTGTCCTTGGCATTATTCCAAAGCAACACCAGGTCTCCCTTCTGAAAATTATTTAAAGTTGCACTCTGATGAGAATATATTTTGACACTTTGCTTCCTTTGAGAAGTTCAATTCATGGATTTGTTTTGTTCTTCTTCCAATTTCAACAATTGGTTCATCCTCCTTTGGATAGATGAATTGTCTTCTTTATCTTTGGTATTAACCACAAAAGTCAAGGCATTGAGTTCAAGGATAATTGACATTTTCTCTTCTTTCCCATAAACCACTGTATACGAGGACATCTCGGTGCTTTCCTTTGGAGTCATTCTGCTTGCACACAACACGTCAGTCAGCTTCAAATGCCAATTTCTTTGGTTCTTGTCAATAGTTTTCTTTAGTATCTGAACAAACGTTTTATTTCTAGATTCAACAAGACCTTTTCCTTGTGGATAATAATTTGACGATTGACCCATGATAATTCCATATTCTCCACAAACTATGTAAACTTTGGCTCGATGAAAATCAAACCATTGTTAGTGATAAATTTATCTAGGACACCAAATCTTGACAGAATGTTATCTTTGAGGAACTTAATTAACTATTCAGAACCAAATTTCTTTATCGCTACTGGTTCTGGCCATTTCATGAAATAATCTATAGCTTTGAGAATGTACATATGTCCCTTACTTTACTTATGATTAATTGGCCCAACAACATGAAGTCCCCATTGGGAGAATGATTTTTCTACAATTATGGGTTGTAAAGGCATCGCATATCTCTTCATTTTTACTGTGGCATGATACATACTTCTTTATAGTAGAATATGAGTCTCTGAAAATTGATGGCCAATAGAACCCAACTCTTATTATCTCGTGGGCGGTGGTGGTAGGTGCAAATTGTCCACCGCATATTCCTTCATGGAATTCTCTCATCAGTTCTTGAGCTTGGTTTTCATCAACACATCTCATAAACATACCATCGTAATTCCTTCTTAATAGTATATCAACAATCAACACATATTTATTTTCCTTCATCTTTAATGTTTTTCTCTCCTTAGGGCTCATGGTGATAGGAAATTGCCCAGACCTCAGGTAAAATACAATGTCTCCATACCATTATTATTTGGCCAATGGTTCTCCTACTAAAATTGAAATCATTCCATCCACAAAATCACTATTTTCTATGATCTTGCATAAACCTTGTCCTTTGAAAGATTTCAAAGGTTTAATTTCAATATCATACTCTTGTATCTTCGCCAACCAGTTAGCGCATTTTCCTTATTGATTCAAAATCATCTTAATTGGCTATGAGGGAACATAACAAATGACACGGGAGTTCAATATGTACGTCCAAAAGTGAGACATCACTTTTAAAAGAGCCAAGGCTTTCTTTTCTAGTTTTGAGTACCTCAATTCGTAGTCATGTAAGGTTTTTCTGATGAAACTGATTGGGAGTTCTTCACCTTTGGTATTCTTCTGAGTAAGAATTGATGCAACGATTGTTTCTATGGTGAACAAATAGATGATTTAATCCCTTTGAAAATATGGACTAATGAGGATTGGAGCTATGGTGATTGCTCCTTTGATATTATTGAAATCTTCTTGAATATGTGTTATCCATTCAAACCTCTGCTCATTTTTTAGCAACAAATTTATCAACTTCACAATACTAGCATAGTCAAGAAAAAAACTTCACACAAAATTGATCTTTCCAAAAAATAATTAAAATACCTTCTTGGATGTTGGGGAGTTGATCTCATTTATCTCTTTAACTCTTTCTGGATCTATATAAATCCATTCCTTGTAGACAATATGACCCAACAATTTTCCTTGAGTTAAAACAAATAAGCATTGTTTTGGATCTAGAGAGACACCATATAATCTACATCTTTCAAAAAAAGATCTAATGTGATAGATATGATCACCCCTTGTATTTGAATGCATTGTCAAGTCATCTTGATAGTCTGCCATAAAAATTCCTATCAACTCGCTAAATGCATGATCCATGGCCCTCTGGAATGTGGCTCCAACATTCTTCAAACCAAAGGGAATTATGGCATATGCATATGTCTCCCACGGTGTCATGAATGTCATCTTTTCCATGTCTTCTTCAACAACCAATACTTGGTTATATCTAGAAAACCACCCAAGATGGACATGCAGGTTGATCCAGTTACTTGTTGGAGGAGGAACTCCATATTAGGTAAATGAAAGTTATCCTTTATGTTTGCTTTGTTAAGATCTATGAAATCAACACACATTTGGATTTCCCGGTCCTTTTTATTACAATCACATGATTTTAAATCCAGTCAGAATGTCTGATGGGATAAGTTATTCCGACCATCTTCAATTTCTCTAATTCAATCTTTACTAGAGGTTCCAGTTTGGGGTTCATCATCCTTATTTTTTTCTTTACAATCTTTGCCTCTTCTGTCAAAGGAATGATGTTCTGGAATATTGTTTTATCATAAGATTTCAAATCATCATAGGTCCATGCAAACACATCAATGTACTCGTTATACAGTGCAACATATTGGTCAACTTCTTCATTAGTACAATCAACTCCCAAGTTGACATATTTCGGGGAACTATCATTTCCAATATTGACCTTTCTCGTTTCTTTCACTTTTTGAATTCGAACTTCTTCTAGGAGATTCTTAGAATGATCATCTTTTGTAAACAAAGACTCAGATTATATACAATATTTAGGGATAATAAACATGTGATCGTCTTTATCATCATCATCATCATTCAACAAAAACATTTCCAGTTGTTCATCATTATCAAACACTTGCAAATATTCCATGGTATCGAGCATAGAAGGTTGGAATGCTCTTTCTACATGAAAATACGTTTTTCTTTGTATATCGTTTGGGTTTGAAAATGAGGCTGAGGCCGCCGAGGCCAATGAATATTCCTTGTGATTCTTGTCCTTTGGAATGAAAGAAATGTTGAAGGAATTGAAATATTCCATTAATTCGTTGAATCTTTTGAAATATAACTTATGTCTCTCCTTCTTGATTTTATACCTTTGGATGACATGATTAATTACCAACTTGGAGTGGCCAGTCATAATAAGATGTTCTATATTCATTTCTTGTGCGAGGATCATCTCCTGAATTAAGGCTTCATATTCTGCCTCATTATTAGTAAACCAAAATTCTATTCTAATAGCATGTGCATGCACAACCTTGGACTTGTAAGAACAATTCGAACTCCACTCTCAGATTTTGAAGAAGCTTCATCGAATGACATCCTCCAATAGCCTTCAAACAAACATTCTTAATTCTTCATGTCTTGAACTTGCTCTAGGATTTCATTATGTTCCATGTCTAGGATAACATAGTTTCCAATCCCAACATCTATATAATCTTCCATTAATTCATTGTCCTTGTTCTTGAAAGAGAAGGGTTTTCTAGGTTCATGGGGCCCCTTGATCATTGCTCTTTCTTTTCCTGGGAGGATCATACAACTTCCATCTTTAATTTTATATCCCCCGATCATGGATGACCAATATATTCCTAGAATAACTCCATATGATGGAGGAAGGTCAACCATAATAATATTGAAAACCGTAATAATATGGGGAGCCGTCATGATCAAAGCATAAAACTCATCGGTTTCTCCATAAGCTGGCACTTTTCTAGAATCAATTGCGTATATGCTTTCACCAGTCTTGTAATATTTGGTACAAATCATACCCAATCCCTCCATGAATGCCAGTGGAATGACATTATTTGTCGCACCAGTGTCAATTAAACAATTATGAAGTGAAACATCATGATTTTCAATTGAAATGTAAAAGGGAGAAACTTTAACTCTCAGCTTAGTAGTTGAATGATTCTGGCTTTGTTTTGTATTTGTAACAACAACTTCTACTTTCTCAGATGGATCATCCAATAATATCAATTTTTTTTTCCTTTGTTGGGGAATTCTCACCACTTCTGTAAAGGGTAGAGTTATACTTAATTTACTTAAATCCTCTACAACATCGTATGTCATATGAGTGGAGTTTGACGTCAGGTGCTGCTTTTTACTTGCAACGCTATCTGTCACTTTCTCATTCTCCCTTTTCTTGGTTTATTTTTCTTTTTATTTTTGGTTTTCCTTATCAACATCGCCTTTATTCTTGGGTCTATTCACAAATACTCTTGTCTGGGCGACGTTTTATTAAGAGTTATGGTCATTTTCGCCCTCCTAAAATATATACATGGATGTCTCACATCTTTCCATAGGTGCAGTTTTGGAGATTTCATCAGGTGAGTAATAATTCTCTTGCTCAAGCATCTGCTCATCGTATACATCATCTAGAACAATTGCATTGGGGGTTGGCTGTCTGGGAATTCTAGGACTTTGTGGATTATCTGTGTTTTAAAACCTCACTCTGTTTTCTTGGGGAGGGTTCGTTCTTTTTTATAGGACCGACATTCTCAGATTTTCCACATAATTGTCTCCCCTCCTTAGTCTTGTTATCTCATTTTTCATTTATTTGATATTTCTATTCATTTATGCAATTTTAGTTCTTTTCTTAGTTTATTGTGCCTCCACAGGGTCCACCTTTACATCTGGTATGGCTCCTTTGAAAAACCCTCCTCCAATTGTTTGATTTTGGGTTGGTCTTGGCTTGAATTCTTCGTTATTTCTTGAACTAGAAGCTCCTTGGTTATCAATACTTAATCCTCCATCTTCCTTTGTACTTTTCCCAGTACAATGTCAGGGTTGACACCCATTTCAATCATAATTTATTCCATCTCAGTGACTTTAGTCATTTCCTCCTCCAAAGTATCCATTTGGGATGTTATGATAGCATATTTCACATTCGGGGGAATTGCATTCTTATAAAAACTGAGTATGACTGGGTCATTCAGTCTTTTATCTTCTGGAATTTTGATCAAGGTTTTATTGAACCTGATATTAAAATCCTGTATTATTTCATTCTTTCCTAAGCCAATCTGGGTGAAATCGGTGAGAAGGGTATGATAAGAAACTGGAGGGGAGAACATAATGAAGAACATGGCTTCGAGGTCATTAAATGAGAGAATTGATATGATAGGCAATGTCCTGTACCATTCATACGCTCTTACTGACAAGTTTTTTACAAACTAACCTTACCATGACATTGTCATACTCAATAAACAATATACAGCCCAACACGATTACCCTTGCAACACACCCAGGCCTTCTCGCATAGCTCTTTACAAGCTTTCAAACATTTAGATTCAACTTCCTTACAATTCAACTTTGCCAGACTTGCCGGTGAAAATAACAAACATCAAGAAATAAGTGCAGACACTTCTTTGCATCGATTTCTCCATCTCCAAAAAATTCCTTCAAGGTACCCTTAGGGAGAACATGAAGATCATGTTTCTCACCTAGGATATTAAGAGGGGAATCTCTTACCCTCCTTCGATTTTCAAATATTGGGTTTCCTTGATTTCTTTCACCATCTCTTCCACCTCCTTGTCTCTCCCCATGATGCTTGTCTTGGGGTTGGTCATTTATTTCTGCCATATCCAGAGAGATTCCAGGAATGTGCTTTTCACTTCTAAGAACAAAGAGTTTCTTTCTTTTACTTCTGGTAATGGGTCCCTTGTATTCATCTAGCTTCAATCTCGACCTTGTTCTTGTGCTAATCTAGCTAGCCCTTGGTTTCTTCGGTCTTGTTGCTCATCTCTCCTCTGTCTCCGGAGGATTTCTCTTTCCTCTTCTTGGATTAATATCTTCTAGGACCTTTCTAAATCTTATCGGGTCTCGACTGATGCTATTACCAGATTATATAACTGGTGTAAGATGCTTTGTTCATTGCTCAATCCAATTTCTAAGTGGGGCTAATCAGCCTGGGGAAAGTCATATATTTTTAAGAAATGCTAGACCAGTTTCCAAATTCTAGTTCAATACCCAGTATGGTTGCCAAAAATGTTGAAGATTGAATCCATTAGGACAGAAACAACAACCTCACGAGGATGTAAATCCCCCTACATTTTTATAGAGGTGGAACTCCCCTTTGATTTGATATTTTCTTGGGATTCTGGATATTCATAATATGGGACTTGAGAAAAGTCTGTCGTGGTAATTCAAAGAAATATAAACATTGCAAGATAAATAGGAAAATGTTTTCTTTTCTTTTTAAAGAAATCTTCTGAGAAAGGACCAAGAACTGAACACATTTAAAGAAAACAAGAAAAATTTACTCACATCCATCATAGTTTAAAAATGAAGATTTCTGATCACATAAAAATAAAAAGAAGATGGTCACATAAAATAAAAAGAAGAGAAATTTAACAGAGTGAACATGAGAATATCAAATAAAGATAATGATAGATCAACCTAAAATAAGTTATATTCATAAATCTAGTTTACAAAGTACCGTCGAGATTGTTCCTGAAATAACTCTCTCAAAATTTCTAAAAAATATATAGTCTGCTACATATTCTTTGAACTTTAAAATGCGTTTGTCTTAAAGACTGGGATTGGGGCTTACGAGGACCATAAAGAAAATATATAGAAGAATTAATCTTGTAGAAGGAAGATGGTGGGCGGTAAAAGAACAACAAGACCTGGTAAGAGGAAAAGAGAAGTTATTAGTCTTCAGTTTAACCTTTCTAGTGAAAAAGGTGGAATAACTGGATGAAGAAATTTATAAAGAAAGAAAAGATGTGATCAACGTGAACTTACTGTGATGGTCTCTCTTGTCTTCACTTACTTGTTGATGTCCTTTTGTTGTCTTCATTAACGATTACAGGAACCGTCTCAACTGTTTCTTTCCCCTTGGTGGTTAATTTTTCGATAGATTTCTTAAACCATTATTCAATATAACTTTTCATTGGTGCCGCGTTGATTTCATGCTAGATTTTTATGTTGAACAACTCGCCCTCTAAGTCTTTGAGATCAAGGGAAATGCCATGTAATTTTTTTTCAATGTCCTAATTTTTCATGGAGTAGTCCACTAGCCAATTGTCTATGTTGTACTCATCTTATTGAAGTATACCATAAAACGTTTTGGCTGACAACCCTTTAAAGATCTCAACTTACTCGTCAAATTGTTTCTTTGTTAAGAATAAGGAGTTGAGGATTAATTTGGGATCTTGGAATTCGTTAGTTCTTCCAACTAGGTCCATGTCTGTGAGCCTTTTGAATAGTTCTTCCCTCCTTGATATGGCTTGGTTGCACGCTTGAACAATGTTATTCATGTTTTTTATCTTTTCTTTCCAGCACACGTTCAACTGTTTGATCCAACTTGGAGAGGGAAGGTCCTCCTCTCTTCTCCTTAGTTTTGTCATGTTGGAAACATTAATACCAAAGGGTACCATAGTATCAAGGTAAAAACCTTCTTAATTTTTCAGGTCGTCTTGCAAATACTCGTGGGAGGCATGTGCCCTCGATCCAAAATAAGCAATGTTTTTTGGAATTTCCCAAGCCTCTGTGATCATTGCCATTCTTTTCTTGATATTTCTCTCTACATAGCTCTTGGTTGATGTAAGTAAGCTTGAGGATCCTTTTAATTTAGCAGTGGGAGTGGTGGGTCCAACGATTGCGAAAGGACTGGAAAGAAGTTGAAGATGAATTAAGGTTTCTTCTAGTTCCTTGATCCTTTCTTTTAACTTCATGTTTTCCGCTTCAAGACCACCAATGGAGTCATCCAGTGCATTGTCGTTTTCTCTAGATGAATTCTAGAAATCTGGGAAGGCCGCATATCTCTTAGGTCAACCTATGAATGAGATTTTCTTTTTTTATTCTTTACATCACTTTTCTTAATAATTAATTTCTTGGATTCCTTGTCAAAGATAGCGTTGTGAAAAACAAATGTCTCTTCTTCATTGAAGGTCTCGTTCTCAATGATTTCCAAAGACGGATTCTGGTGGGCTGTGTTCCCCGACGGATCCAGTGGGGGAAACATTTTTTCGATGTTCGCCTCAAGATCCATATATTTAAGGGAGAAGCTATTGATATCACTCTCTAGGCACTGGTCTTCTTCCTCTTGCACGGCATTTTTCCTCTTTTTTTCTTAGAGGAAGCTTGTGCAATCTTTCAAATTTTCTCGGCGGGGGATTCTTATCTCCTCCACCACCTGAACTACTATTGGTCACTTTTCTAGATGGGTGGGCCATTGGAGCATTGCTTCGAGATGTTATAGTATTAGGAGCAATAGTTGGGGACCATGCACTCTTCTTGCTGGGACCCTTACCTTTCTGCTTGTAAAATCATTGGTACTGAGTACCATTTCCAAGTCACCATAATTGTGAGTAGGAGTGCCTAAGTTATTATCTTCTTCTTCAATTAGAACCGTATGGATAAATGAATTGCTAAACCCCACTGCTAGCATATGTTCCACAAAAATTCTGTTAGGGTCAAACCCTTTTAGCTTTTCAACGTACTTGAGATTGAGATTGTGGAAGTGGTTTGCAAATTCATTGATTTTGTTTATATTTCTGAATACAAAGTCTCCAATTTTCCAAGGCAACGGTATGGATTGATTTTTTTGTTTCTCATGAAAAAAGTGCAACCAAAGATTATACTGCCTTGCGACTTCTATAATAAACATTTTATCAGACACATGGCATGGAATAAAGGCAAGATTTTCCTTTGAACCGAAAATCTTGACAACATTATGACTTTCCATTTTCTCCAACGTCCCCTATTTATCTAGGAATTTACTTTCCTGCTTGGATATTCGGGGGGTATCTTTTCCAAACAACAATCCTTTAAAAACTGAGATGAAATCATTGAAAACTTCATAGAAATGAAAAGAAGATTTGTGTCTCCACAACGCTTGGTACTAGAAAGTAACTGGGTCAAATTCACAGTTCACCCTCTTACATATAGACAACTTAGTAAATTGCTAGAAATATGTTATCAAAAACACCAAATAAGAGGCCATAAAGAATTGCTTATCCCTTTTGTACTGTGACAATTGGAAAGAGATTTAAATGGAAATAAATTTTCCCCAATTGAAAATGGCTTTCTTTTTTAAAGTAAAATATAAGATATAAAGAATCATACAGGAAATGTCGGTGGTACTTTCTTTTCCTGTCACCCTGGTGAATAACCAAGCGATTTCCCGAAAGGGATTTTTGAATGAGTTGACCTGCAATTTGGTAATATATTCAGGGATGGCCACAAAATTCTCCTAGAATTCGGGATAGAGATCTAGGTCATCGTCATGCTTTCTCAGGAAATCCATGAAATCCTCTCCTTTGAAAGTAAGTGTTGGTTAAGGGAGTTTCAACATATTACAGAATACTTGAGGTGAAAGAGAGATGGGAGAATGGCCTTGAAGTTGAATAATCCGTTGACTTTGTATATATTTCTCAATGCACCATGCAACTAGTTCCTTGCAATCAAAAACCTCAGGGACACACATTGCATGAGAAATTACTGACGTCCACATCACTTCCTTCTGAGCAGAAGGGGATGAATAGTAAGAATATGATCTAGACCACTGAAACGTCTGGTCCTCACGCCCAAAAATATTCAAAGTATCGCCGCAGAACTATTGTTGAATTGTTGCGACCATATGTTGACGTGAATGTTCCTTTAATCTAGATAATATTTGCAATGGGAACTTGAGAGAGATAACCATAATATAATCTTCATGAAATCATGCTTTAATGCGGTTTAATGAAAAAAAATCCTCGAGCCCTTAGCTTATTAATGATGATATTTACGGAACCTGCATGATGAGTTAGTAGCATTAAACCATTCTTAAATGCTATTGGGAAAAGAAAGAGGATGGAGGGGACATATGAAAGAAATTAGGATTTGGGTAATTTTGTGAACCCGCCAAACCGGGAACCCGCGAACCTGTGCATGGGAAAGGTCGAAAATTGACTAAGTGTTGTAATGCGGTCAGTCGGACTCCGCATAGGAGAGATGAGATACTTAGGAGGTTGGTGAGTCCGATGATCATAATGTATATCGTGGATCTTTGGGTGCAAAATGGATATCACAGAACATGGAATATAAAATATAGAACCCGCAATATGGGAATACAATAACACTGCGGTGGGTCAGACTCATGATATGGGAATATGAATGGAGGTGAGAACCCGCCAGCCTGGGAACCAGTGAACCCACCATTCTAAAAATAAAAAATGAGTAAGTATAGTAACTAGAAAGGGAGAATATAAGGGAGAAAAGAAAAAGGGGAATTCAAGTAAGTATAGAAGAGGGAAAAGTAGTGGAGAAAAGAAGTTGGGAAGATAGAAAGGGGAGGGAAATTCAAAAGCAGGAAATGGTCTCAACACCTACATACACATATAATATTAGAAACATAACAATTGAATATCTAAAGATTAATAATGGGTTTAATACATAACATGGGGATTTTTCTAGGGATTAAGATATGTTATATGAGTTTTATATGTTATTTGTGATGCTTAATTGTTTGTTAATTGTTGTTATTTTTAATGTATAGATTTCATTTATATGTATGAATGTTCAATGTGAATTGCATGAGTATGCATGTCATCTTACATGGTTAATAGAACTATATGAGAGAGTATAATAATTATATGCTATCAAAGTTGGTTATTAATGGTGGAAATAAAATAAGGGAAACTGAAGAAATTTTCTAGTGCACCACCATCTCAGCAGGTACAAGGGTGGTTGAAATTTTTCTTTGTTTTGCTTGCACAATCTTTCATTTCACTACTAGTCTAGTTATGTGATTGAGTTCACTATTTTCTTATAGTTGAAATGGATCGATCTTACTTTATTTTAAGAGAATAATAAGAATTGTAATTGTGAGTGTATCTCTCTTTTGTGATTCTTTGGCTCAAGATTTCATTCATTCCTAGGTGTCGTTAGACCATGTTGAATTTGCATCTCTGGTTAACAAAGTTTCTAATTGTTTCATGCAACATGACCTAGTTCTTTAAGTAGGTTGAGTTTTGTATGCTATCCCTTTATTAGAAAAAATATACCTAGTATTGTATACTAAATATTTCATAATTGATATTCTAGGATTTGTCTAAAGCATCACACCTAACTAGATTTCTCCATACTCACTCAGACCATTGTGTGCAACCATTTGACTCAATAGCTTAAACAATAGGCATTGGTCATGACAAATACCAACTTCAATTTTCTTAACTAGTTCTTATAGTCTCATTAAACTTGTTGATAACTCAAAGTT
>ML785662.1:1220621-1234621 GCA_009831015.1 Picea engelmannii | reverse complement strand
CTCATATTCCTTCAAGACTAGATAATCTTCAAGCCTTGGCTCATTATCCTTTGTTGGATCTTCCATATGGGTTGCATATATATCTAAAACTATTTTCTAAAAATTCTTTTTAGCTACAATGTTGAAATCTCTCTAACAAATAGAGGTTGTGGAATACTTTGACCTATCCTTGAATTTCCTTTTTCATGAAGGCATGCAATTTTTTTTTATACAAATATAGGACACCATGACTTTTTTCCATCCAATCCATATCAATCAAGAAATCATATGAACCAAGTTTTATGATGTTCAAATATACCTTAGTGTTGACTCCATTCATTTTCACTAGGAAATCTATGACAAGTTCATTGATTTCCCTCTTGGTTCCAGTAGCTAGCTGAACTAACCAAGAATTTTCATGGTTACGTTTATTCAATTTAATTCTTTCAACTATATTTGGATCTATATAGCTATGAATATCTCCATAATTAATCAAAATAGCTATGGGATGATTATCAAGCTTACCTTCTACCTCGATCATGTGGGATTAACAATCTTCTTTTCTATTGTCCAAGGATACATAAGTCCTTGTCATGCTCCTTCTCACGTCCTCCACTGTATCCTCCTTCTTTATATTATGCATAGTCATCATTATATCTCCCTAGTGAGGAAAATATTTATACATGTGGTCCCATTCACATCCCCAACAATTTATGTGATGTTTTCTTGGTCTATTCCCTAAGGAATCTGTTATTTTAGCTTCAACTTGTGTTGGATAGCCATGCCAATATGCTTGAGATTTATTCTTTATGAAATGTGGCTTGAATAATTTATTCCTTTAATCCATATTACCTTTCTTCATATAATCCCAAGAATTTTGGAAATATGTCCTTCCTTTGTTATCCTCATACAAATATATACCTTTTCTTATGGATTCTTCTAAATTCTTGGGATCAATAAAATGAATTTGATCAAAGTACAAATGATCCAGATTTATGAGTTGAAAAAAATGAATAACAGTCTGGATACAATAAGACAGAGATATGGAGAACAAAAACAGGTATCCAGTGAAAAATAAATTCTATTGAATAAATAAAATAGGCTGAAACTGTAAAACTGCATAACTGAAAACAACTTGCTTAAATGGAGCTATCTCTGAGAAGAGATGTGGATGATACGTGCATTCGTCTAAGTAGAATCATTACAATGAGGCTCCAGAGTAATTTTTAACATTACTCATGAATTCCAAAACCCTAGACATACAAAAGACTAACCCTAGGAGATGAAATGCCAAAAGTTATGTGGGCCCCAATGGGTAAGTTGGTACCTCAACTTCCCAGGGTTGTAACGTTTGCATACGACCTTCATTTTAGGCATGTGACAGCCCGTTGGAAAGGTATTTTCGATAAATACACATTATGCCATCAAAATTTGACTTCGTCTACAGTTTGGATATGGCAAGACAAAATAACATTGTTTAGGGCCCCAAAACGGCCCTAGAAGTACAAAAGGATGTATTGACATGAAAACTTCCAAAATAATCTAGTTGGAATAGAAGGTAGTCCATCAATATCCACTTGGATGTTGTGTAGGGCTTCAGGATAGCCCCAAAAGTGTGGAACCCTTAATTAAAGGGAAATTTCATCATTACAGAGAAACATGTTAAACTAAAAACTGTTAAGAGGAGCTAGTTGGAATAGGTGGGTGGCCACCAATATCCACCTGGATTATTCCTCCCCCATTAGAAAGAAATGGTATCCATTGCATTGAGTTCCCCCATCAGGTGAGGAATTTTTTGTTTTATTTGGCCCCCAGTGAGCCACTTTCTTTGGTACAGGAGTTGCCCTGCATTGACAACCTGATAAAGTTGGATCCTTTGTTGGCAAGTTCCCTTGACCTATGTGCTCACTATCTTATTAGTGGATTCATGTTCCCTACAGTCAGGGTTGAGCTATGTTGGTTTCATATGTTCGAAGATCTCCAAGGTGTCCAATAATGGTGGAAAATATGGCCGAAGGAGGTGCACATTGAACACTAGGTGTAATACAAGGAAGGGGGGAGTGTTGAGCTCAAAATCATTATCAACCATAGCCTTGGTGATATTTTAAGGCCCAAAGTGAAGTGGATGGAGCTTCCGATGGGGCCCTGTAAGGTGCTCTTTCTGCAAATGTAACCAGACCTTGTCTCCCACTTGAAACTTGTGTAATACCTGGTGTTGATCATGGTGCTGCTTGTACTTAGTATTGGATTTATGCAAAATCTGATGGACCTATTAGTGGATGTGTTGAATTCTCTCAATGAATATGGTGTATTTGTCAGCCATAGACTGAACATGGGCAGATTATTCTTGTGCCATTGCAAGAGGTAGTGCAACATCAGTGGGACCCAAGGGTTGGAATCCTAGCCCCACATGAAATGGGCTATGGACGATTGAGCTATGGAGATCCCTCTTGTAGTTGTGTTGAACATAGAGAAGACTCTCATCCCATGTAAGCATATGCTCAGAGTTATACATGTGTAGGATGTGCACAATTATCCGATTGACGACCTTTATTTCACCATTGGTTTGGGGATGGAAGGTAGTGGGTTTAGTGATCTTGGTGTCCAACAGTGACCAGAGACTCGACCAAAATGTGCTGAGGAACCTATTTTCCTGATTTGAGATGATGGTCTATTGTATCCCAAAATGGAATCTCATCGGTTTGAAGAAGAGCTTGGTAGTATTTGCTATTGTGATGCTCTTTTTGCACGATTTGAGAATGGTTGTCTTCTAAAACCAATCAACCACCACAAATACAAAATCATTGCTTTGCTTTGTGGAAAAAAGGATAGACATGTATCCATTGAGATGGATTCCAAGGCCTCTTGGGAGTATGAAGAGGGGTGCATAAGCCTTGATTCTTGATGGTTGTCTTGGAAATAACACATGAATTGCAAGATCTTATATACTTGCTGACATCCTGTCGAATTTTTGGCCTATAAAAATGTTTCTGTTGAACGACCACAGTTTTCTCAATGCCAAACTGTCTTGCCATCCAACTGTAGTGAGCCTCCCAAATAAGATTTGAAATCTTTCTTGCAGGAACACAAAGGTGGATCAGATGGCATAACATCCCATCCTGAATGTGAAAATCGGTGACATTCACGCATGTGCCCAAGAGCTGATAGGTGGTGGAAAATACAATATCACGTTGATAAATTTGGGGCCACTTAGATGCCTCATTCCCATAGGAATTGAGAATGGTGGTGAGTGAAAAAATGGGAGGTCAAATGAGGCAGTTAGTGACACGATTTGTGCTCCTTGTCTTATATTTGATGTTGATATGTCACTACTATAGGTATGTGGACCACTTTTTGATGGCGATCATCCTGCAACTTCTCTGGTGTCTGCATGAACTGCAGATGCTTGTGATCAGTGTGGATGATTGCCTCCTTTCATAGAATTTATTTTTTCCATTGATGACAGGCTTGCACAATGGAATACATTTGCTTGTCATAGGTGGGGAATTTCCATATGGTATCTAAGAGTGTCCCACTATGGTATCCTACTGGATGATCGTGTTGAGTGAGAACAACACCTACAACATAGTCAGATGCATCATTCTCAATATTGAACAGTTGTTGCAGATCGAGTAAGGAGAGTATTGGAGCTGAGCACAAGCAATGTTTCAGATCATCAAATGATTGTTGTTGTTCCTTACCCCATGTGAACCTTGCCTTGACAACGACCATGGTAACTTGTATGAGGCCCCATGCAATATGGGAGAATCCCAACATGAACCGTTGGTAGAAGTTGGGAAGTCCCAAGAAGCCAAAAAGTTGAGTTAGTGTGGTTGGGGCTGGCTAGTCATGGATGACTTGGATATTAGTTGGATCCACATGTACCCCATGCTCATTAATGATGTAGCCTAAGTATTGGACCCTGTTCATTCCAAAGGAGCATCTTTCAAGGTTGGCATATATCTTGTTCTTCCGCAGAGTGATCAAAACCTGTTGAATATGCTTCATGTGCTCCTCCCTAGTTCTATTGAAGATGAGGATGTCATCCATATATACCACCACAAAAGAGTTGGTGAAGGGTCTAAGTACATCATCCATAAACCTCATAAAAGTTGTTTGTGCATTTATTAAGCCAAAGGGCATGACCAACCATTCAAAGAGACCTTCTTTATATTTGAAAGTTGTCTTCCATACATCATTTGGTTCGATGGGAACCTGGTGGTAGCCATACTTTAGTTCAATCTTGCTAAAAAAAAATCCCTCTTGATTTTCTTAAGAAGATCATCAATTCAGTGAATCAGGTACCGATTCCTGACTGTGATTTTGTTTAATTCTCTATAATCAATGCAGTTGGGTTGGAGGTGCCCCTTTTGGAGAAGCTCTTAGATATAACGCTTGATTTTTTCATTTTCCATCAGCGAGCGATGATAGAATGGTCGATTATGCAGAGGTGCATCGGGGCTTAGATCAATTTGATGCTTGACTTGGCAGTGCGTCGAGACCCTGGTGGGTGAGGAGAGGATGTCTCTATACTCTTCCATGATCCTATCCACTTTCTTTTGCTGCAAAGAGAGGCTATGCGTAGAGGTCATGAATGTGGAAACGATATTATGCTTAATGTGATCATGGATCACAAAGAATATGAACTTCCCGTTCTGTGAAATGACCTTACTACATTTCTTAGCAGAGATTAAATAAATAGCGGTAGGCAGTGCTACCTCTAGTATCCTATACAATTTTCTACCCAAAGTAATAATAACACTACGGGGTCTAGACTTATACACATCATGTCACTTCCAAAAATATGGCTGGCCTAAAAGAACATCACAAAATTCAAGGGGAGAAATATCACACAATACCTCGTATTTGAAGGGTTTGATGTTGTAGGGAAGATGACACTGTTGGATGACGTAGATATCTCTTCCTTGGCGAAGCCAACTGATGGTGTAGGGTTTTGGGTGTGGTGTCATCAACAGGTCAAGATGCATGATGAACTTTGTTGATATAAGGTTCTTCTGACTGTCTCTATCAAAAATTAAATGAAGTGGATCCCCCTTTACCCACATTTGTGAGTGAAAGAGGTGTTCCCTTACTTTGGTTCTTCTTGTTCGCTTGGATGGAATTTGGTTGTAGAGATAGTGGCACTGGGTTCGACATCCATAATCCGCTTCCCTCCTTATGGATTTGATTCAGAGTTAGAATCTTCTTCTGACTCGAAATATTTCATCTCGACCACTAGTGACTGCTTGGACTGACATTCTTTGGTGTTGTGCTAAGGGATTTTATGGTATTCACACCACTTTCCCATGTCCTTATTTGACTTCTCATTACCCTTCTTGGGTTGTGGCTTTGATTGGTTGTCTTGAGAGTGGCCATATTTGATCTGTCCCTTTTTTTGTGGGTTGGGCCCACCTTTTCCTTGCTTCATATGTGAGGAGTTTGTAGATCCAAAATCTCGCCTCTTCTGCATAAATGTTTTCTCAATCTTGACAACATATCTATAAGTTGCACCTAATGATGCGATGTCTAGAAACTCCATTTATTTTTGAATGTATCTATGTATACAAATGTGGTATTTGAGCACCATATGTCATCCATATTCTTTGATACCCAAATTGGTGCGTAGGGTATGGAAAATATTGGTGAAATCTGGTACTGTCTGGTACCTTTCCTGACGCAACGTGGTCCATCTTGTGTATTGTTCCTCGTAGATTCCAATAGGGTAGTATCGTTCTTTAATGAAATCCATGAAGGAATCCCATGTTGGTGTGATCACAAATATTGCAGATTCCTCTGTGTCTCTTTGATCAGAGTAAGTATCTCACCAGTCCTTAACATGGGGGATGACCTTGAGGAGTGCAAAATTAATCTTTTCCCTATCAAAAACATTGTGGACTGAAAAATACCCTTCGAGAAGATTCAACCATTTATCTACAACAATCGCATATATCGGTCCTTCAAATAATGGAATATCAAAATTTACTTGTACCTTGAAGGGGGTTTCATGGCCGCTTGATGAAGATGTGTCTCCTATGGGAGGCTGTCGAAGGATCTATGCAAAGTTGTCCATCATTTCATTCCTTTGTCACACAAGGGATTCCTTGAGCAATAGTTTAAAAGAATATCCTTCTCCATCATCTTTATTCTCTTCCCCCATGAGTTGTTGTCGAGCTTGGCACGACCAATCTTACAAAGGCTTGACTGGTTTGAGTCCCAACTTCTTATGAGTGGAACGAAACAAATAATATATTGAATACAATAATACAGAGATACAGAGAACAATGATAGGTATCCAATTAACAATAAATTCTATTGATTAAATAAAATAGGATGAAACTATAAAACTGTAGAACTGAAAACAACTTGCTTGAATGGTGGTAGCTATCTCTGAGAAGAGATGTGGGTGCTACGCACATTAGTCCGAGAAGAATAATTACAATGAGGCTCCAGAGGCCTTTTTAACATTACTCATGAATTCCAAAACCATATACATCCAAAAACCTAACCCTTGGAGATGCAATGCCAAACGTTATGTGGGCCCCGATGGGTAAGTTGGTACCTCAACTTCAAGAGGTCATAAATTTTTCATATGATCTCCATTTTAGGAATATGATAGCCCATTGGAAAGGTATTTTAGAGAACTACACACTATGTCGTGAAAATCTGACTTTGTCTACAATTTGACTATAGCAAGCCAAACAAACATTGTTTAGGGCCCCAAAATGACCCTGGAAGTACAAAAAGATGTAATGACATGAAAAATTCCAAAACAATCCATTTGAGATAGGTGGGAGGCCACCAATATACACCTGGATTTTGTGTAGGTATTCATGATAGCCCCAGAAGTGCAGAACCCACAATTACAAATAAATTTCATCATTACAGAGAAACGTACTGAACTAAAAACTGTCAAGAAGAGCGATTTGGAATAGGTGGGTGGCCACCAATATCAACCTGGATCAACAAAGAAGGTATCCCACTAAAAAATATTTTTATTTGTACCTTATTATTATTTATGAATCCAACATACCTCAACAATTCAAGGAATCTCCTGTCTTTCTCATCCATTATCACACTTCTAAGCTTGAGTTGAAATAACTGTTGCATTTTCTTGTCATAATACTTCTCTGAAAAATATTTATTCTAAAAATAATCTTTCAACTCCCTCCATGAGATCCTCTTATCATCAATGTGCTTAAGCTACTTGAGCTGATCCCACCACATAGATTCTTTCCTTGAATATGGTATATTGCAATTCTTTCTTCTACATTTGATGAATAATCGTGAAATTGGAAATATTTACTCATGTCGAACAACCAAGATTCAACATCTTCTCCCCTCCCATGCTCTCCATAAAATGGCGGTGGCTTGATCTTCCTAATCTCTCCTTGCAATATATATGACTCATGCCTCCTCTTTTATCTTCGAACAATGGACACACTTGGGCTTCTCTCTGACCTTGAATGTGCATGTGCTCTTCTGGTCGAGTGCCTTGGTGAATCATGATGATGTCTATTAAAAATCTTTTATTTGCTATATCCTCTATGATCATCCCTCCTATCATGAGATCTAGATTCTTCTACTTGCCTTACACTAGCTTCTTATTTTATCCTAGAATATTTATTGAATTATCTCTGCAAAATATTTAGATTCTATAGAAGGTCCTCCTAAGTTATTATCATCCTTTCATTATCTTCTCTGTAGATTTTCATTTCTTTCTGCAAACTTATCATAATCTCAACCAACTCCAGACGCTATACTTTGCTTCTATGTCCATTGGAATCAGTATTTGCATTTCCCAAACTGATATGAAATCCTATGATCTCATCCTTATGACCGTAATAAACCTAGGCATCCTCATATATATGATTATCGTATAGGAACCAATTATGTGTTTTCTATGCCTCTAATTCTACAAAAATGTGACCACATGAGCATAACACCCGACCACTGATACTCTGCAATAAAAACTTTCTCAAATCCACACTTGTCTTTGGCCCATATGGGTTCGATGTTGAACCAATAGTTATGATACAACTTTGTCCTTCAAGTTGGGTCTCATTACTACTAAACACAACTAACACATCGATTTTAAATGCGAAAAATATAGAGGGCATGCCATACGATCTCATGCAATTGTCCATATTAATAAAAAATGTAAATACAATTAATCTAAATATGTGAAACAACAATTAAAAATATACAAAAACATTCAATCACATAAAATATAGGTTCAAATCCAACCTTTACCCACCGTAGGTAACAATAAATAAGATAAAACTTAGAATGAAGTGCATAACAATAAAACTTAGCATTCAATAGAAATAAACATAATGAATATGATCACTAATATAATTAAATGATATGTAAACAACCATGGATATTCCACTGGAATAGTTCGTCACAACATGTTCGATAAATAAAATTGAAATCTACACTATGGAAGTTAAATTATTTTAGATTATAGAGTATTTAGTTACTAAATTTCTACTTATGCATGAAATAAATAAAATGTGGAAAATAGAGAAAAATAAAGTACAATCACCCACAATCCACAAGATGAAAAAATATTTTCACTAGGAAAACCTTACGAGAGAAAACCTAGATAGAAGGTGAGGCTGCTCTTCTCTCTTTTCTTTGGTATGTAAATGTCACACACCCACTACAACAACTTAGAGTTTTCGTCTTTTTCTTCGAGAAACAAAATCCTTGAGACTTCTATGGGGCCTAGCGCAGACCCTCTCTTCCCTTATCCTCCTCCAAATGACCACAAGCTGGCCTTAGCACAAGTGCCTTTCGCAAGTTGCGAGTCGAGAATCAAGACTCTTGACTCCCTTTTCTCCAAATGTCGATACCCGAGATACTATACGGGTATGGCTCCCTCCTCACTAGCTCCTTCTACATGTAATCGTAGGCTAGGAAAAACACAAGCACCACTCGCAACCTCGCCAGTTGAGGTGTTGATCTCTCATGCTCATGCTTCGCGAATCCCCGAGACGCAAGAGATCAATGTTGCCTGGACTCTGCCAAAGTGACGTGCATATGCCACTTGTCAACCCCGCTATACTCTACTTATGACCTGTGTCATAGCCGCCCGTCCCACGAGACCTCGACTCTCAGCGTTTCGTGGCCTTAGCGATCAAGGTGCAACTTCTTAATCTTGTGAAACCCCGAGTCACGATAAGTCAACAGTGGGTTGACTCTTTCCCAGTGTGACACGTGTACACCACCGGTCACCCGCTTCCTAGGCTAAATACTAGCACTACTCACATCTCACGACTTCACGAGTTGGAGTGTTGAGCCCTCATGCTCCTCCTTTGTGAGTTCCCGAGATATGATAAGTCAACAATGGGTTGACTCCTCCCCAGGCAACATGTGTCCATCACCTGTCACCTGTTCCCACATTTCTCTGGGCACTTGTTGTTATGCCACCTGTCAACCATGCGGTCCCCACTTACGGATGGGTCATGTGTTTGCACGAGCCCTCGACACTCGACACTTTGCGACTTCTACAATTGAAAAGAAACTCCCTCAAGTTCTGAACCCCCGATGGGCGATAACCACGAAAGTTCTGATCCAACAGTTCTCTCGTGCCTTGGATCCAATGGTCACGATCAAGTTGCGATCTCAAGAATTGTGAGTTCATGCAGCCCTACCCTTGACCACTCCAATTCGCGAGTCAATGAAATGCTACTCTCCTGCCTATACAAAGGCTAAGATCGACGGTCAATAGGGCTCCATCAGATCCTTGGATCTACGGTTCGAGATCCCATCGCTACATGCGAAGGCTGAAAGGGTTGAGGTGTTAATGCCTGTGATCCTTCTCTAGATCCATCAGTCTCGACATATCTGGGGTATTCCTGAAAGGATTCTGACCATTTTTCTACCAAATGATAGGGTATTCTCTCTTTCTTTAATTGGGCTCGCTATCCTTTCTGAGCTTGAATCACAAAATTCAACTTCTCGGGGCTTCAAACTCCCACGACTCCGAGACCTTAGAGAGCTATCCTTCCTTGCATAAGGTTTCCAGACCCAGATCACATGAACCTTCAGACGGTTCTTGAGAAATCGTCCCAAATCTTAGTCGAGTCTCTGGGTAAAGGTTCGGCATGGTTCCAAGGTTTATTGGGTAATCCTCAGGGAAGAGTACTCTTGAGGAGCCTTCCTGAAACATTACGAGAGTTAAGCAAACAAGACGATTCTTAGTGGGGCAAATTCATGCCCCAACGTTAATCCATTGTACAGAAACCAACTATGGCATGTAAGTATATAGAGGCATCCATTATTTCCAGTCTAACACACCAGGCAATCATTCTACACAGAAATTATTATGGGCACATAAACATAAGCATGTATTCATGATATTCAGTTTGAAATACAAGGTATACAACACTTATTATATCTACCAGGTGCGATGCAACTGTTGAGAGGGGTGCTCGTTTCCACCCAACCGTAGGCTCAGTGAATCCAAATGGATTTACCACTAGCCACCCCCGAGCTAGACCACGATGCTTTGAGGTTAAGTCTCCTACTTCCAGCTCAACCGAAATCAAGGATGAAGGTTAATATCCTTCTCCTGATGCAAGAAAATAATCCAGGACAAGGGTTACTCTCCTTCTCCTGGTTTTCATAACTCCCTGCATTTCCATGGTTTCTCCGGTCTCTTTCGCGATGCCCGTCGTGTGCACTGCTCTTCTCCTACCACATTTCCTCTCTTGCCAATTTCTATTTGCAAGGTTGCGTGTGGGGTGAATTCCATCGTACATGGTCAGGTATGAGCACTGTTATGGATGGGAGGTTCACCCCCATCCCCTCATTAACTCTTGACGAGCCTCCCCACCTACCAATCTGACGAGAAATCCATTCTAGGATCAGAGAGCTGCTTTGTCTTGTGAGCAAGTATAAACCAGTATGGTACTGGATCGATGGAAGTTAACGCAACCATTCCAGGTCCCTTCCACCACCTCTCATTAGCCATCGTGGTCTCTTTTAGCACATCCCTCTCCCAACAGTCATGCAAAACATATCCATAACATAAGTTACATTCATCGACCTTTTATGCAAAGGTCTGTCAAATCAAACATTCACATCTTTGAGTTTGCCATAGTTCTTGGCCAATATAGTTATTTTTACAGAATGGGGGAAACAGGGTGTTACAGTAAATAATGCAAGTACAAAGAAGAAGACACTCCCTATGGAGTTACCTGAGACTCGTGGCCTGTTAGGCTACTACAGAATGCTAACCCCCTATGTTATGCTCTCTAATTTCCCACTCCTAGTTGTTCTTCTCTACTATGGAACAAAATACCCTAAAATAGAATGAAACCCCTTCTCCTCCTATTTTCCTGGTATTTAACATAGCCTGATAGCCATGTAGGGGTAGGATTTTGACTTCCTCAACCCTCAATTTTGGTAGTTTTTTGAACCTTCTATAATATTCTTGAAATTTATCATGTGGCTAGCCCCATATACATGAGTAATGGAGGCTAATGTGGCATTCTCTTGCACCAGGGTGGTCAACAGGATAGGTAAACTTGTCGGAGGTGTAACTTTTGCATACAAACTTCGATTGATGTAGGGTCTGCACCATTAGAAAGGTATCAGAGTGTAGAATACCGTAAAGGAGGATTGCACATTTTTTTGACACTACAACTCCAAAAAATCCATTTAATTCCTCAAAATGGCTTTAGAATATTCTAGACCCCAATTTTCCAAACTAGGGCATGCCACTAAAATGACCGTACAAGATGATTCCTCCAATTTTTTCCACTCTGAAAGCATTGAGATAGATGAAAAATAATATAACAATCCAATATAGATCATTAACAAATAGGAAAATTGTTGTATAGGATGGATGTTCCACCCTATTGTAGACTTTCTTCTCCAATTCTCAACAACAAGTCGCTCCTGAGTTGGGGCTATGAATCCACAAGAGATGGTGGTTCCTAAAGCTAGCTACTATCCATTCACAATAAGTTAATTCCTACAACCATTCCAATACACCATCTCTCTTCCCCCTCAACCAACACAACCCACAGAATGGGATCCCCTTCTCTACCACACAGTCTCACATGCTATGCCACTTCCCTCAAGGGCTGTAGCACAGGTTGGATGGGAAATATCTGTGTTGGGGAATCTAGGAATCTATGGCTCCAACATGAATTCTCACAACAACAAATTACTTGTTCCTTTTACAATTTCTTGAACAAAATATTACTCACATGCATACAACCTATCTCACTATGAAAGTATAGCTCCAAGAAGATATTATACATGCCCACGATGGTTTCCTTCAAGATTCCACACTTAGAACTCTGTTGCAGTACAAAAATATCCATGTAAAAAAACTTCAACATGAATTCTCAAACAACAAATTACTTGTTCCTTTTACAATTTCTTGAAAAAAATATTAATCACATGCCTAAAACCTATCTCACCATGAAAGTATAGCTCCAAAAAGTTGTTATACATGCCCACTATGGCTTCCTTCAATATTCCACACTCACAACTGTCTTGCTATCTAAAAATATATATGTAAAAAACTTCTCTCCTTTTCCATACAAATTTCCTTTTATCCCATGCATGTTGACTCTCCCAATTCCCAAGTTTGATTGTTCTTTGTCCCATGATCTCAATAACTTATTGAGGTGAATTTACACACCAATCATCTTACATGTATTCAATGATTGAGGCTTGGAAACACTTAAAATTAAATGGAAGGTTCATAGTAAATATAATTTAGAAAGATGGTTTCGGTTTTATGCACATGGATGACCCCCCCTAGACTCCCCCCTTCTTTTATAAAGAAACTAAGTCCACAAGTATCTATCTTTGTCCATCTACAATCGATGATATAATTAATTATTATTTTCAATATACATCATTTACATATTACATTGTTGGGTCCATGGGCATACATCGTATTTACATTATACATCACTAAAATGGGAACTAAAAATGGGGATGTTTCAAAGTGTTAACAATAAATCTTGTCCCTGGTTCGAGAAGCACGCGGGTCTGCAAGTTGCACGCAGTGCTCAAGCGCAGCTCGGGAGAATTCCTTTTTTTCTTCCAAGTATTAAATCAAGCGAGCGTGCTAAGTCTTGCTATTGATGGACGAGATCAGTCCGCAAAGAAAATCAACGGTCATCGGGGTGTCGGAGTTGCCCATCTACTCGACATTTAGCAGCAGAGAAGTCTCTTCTCTTTAAAGGATGAATACAGGTCATCCGATCCAGAGGCGCGTGGCGAGAGATCCCACAGAGTCGGGAGTCGCAGAACTAAAAGTCCCGAGCACATGGCAACAAAAATCCCGATATCCCGATGCCCGATTTCCCGATATCGGGGGAAGTTTTCGATAGTGGAAGACATGTGGCAGACTATGCACCAAGGGGCTGACCGTCAACAAGTCAACGGCCATAAGCCATCGGGTTTCGGGAAATCACAAGTCTAGTGGACACAAACATCGTGTCGTCAAAAACACCGAAATCCCGATGGAAAGTTGGACCACGGTCGCGCAGGTACAGGTCCTATGGGTTATGATTTAGCCGGTAGGGGATATTCCCCGAAATCCCGAAGCCTCGTCACATACATCCGCCGTCTGTTCTTTGCCGCCACGTCTTCTTTCCATATCATTCTAACCACAGTTTTTCGGCCATTGTGTTCCTCCACCTGGCTCGTACACTTCAACACCCATGGATCCTGCTGCTTGTATCTGCCCTATCGTTTTCCTGCCCGATCATCGTTCACTCACCACTCCATGTCACTCATTAGTCCTACCATGATTTCTCCAAGCGAGATTCAAATGGCAGAGTATGAATATTTCCATGTCCTGTAGGCACAAGATCGGCCAGGGCCTTCCCCGATTCCAATGAAACTGTTATTACAACAGCTGAGGGTAGTTGGACATCATTTCCTCCATAAATGGAAAGCCAAGGAATGAATGCAGGTTGGTCAATTCAGTCAGAGGGCCTCTGGAACACGATTGCGTCTAAATGAAGCTCACGAACGTCCAGAGATTG
>ML785662.1:1187715-1212251 GCA_009831015.1 Picea engelmannii | reverse complement strand
CCTGTTCATGTTTAAATCAACCCACTGGTTGAAGTTAGGATTCCAGACCTCCTCTGTCCTTATGAACCAGACTCAGTCCCTGAGTTAGAGTGATACCTCCTAGAGCCGTTATCTCCATTTGATCACCCTTCATAAACAAATCGGGACATAAAACTGATGGGCATTGGGCTTTGCTCCTGTAAGCAATCCAGGAGTGACTTTTAACGCTAACACAAAGTTTATCTATATCACTTTTGTTTTTGTTTTTTTCGTTATAACTATCATGTTTCAAGCACTCGACCTTGAAATATTTTGTGATATTTTTTTTCCTTTCCCACATTTTTGTTGCTAAGAGGTTGGGATTCTGACATTTTAGTAGGATCAAGAGATTTACACAATGTATCAAATTGTTGTACATTACTAGGTTCTAACTTTGTAATTCTAAATCTTATATTATTACATTAAGTTCATGGTTTATAAAAATAGCAAAGCCCAATGTCTCCATCATAATAGCATTGAAACACAATATTTATATAAGAACAAGAAAGTAAGCCTAAGTGATATATATAAAGATTAAAAGTTTGACATTATGAATCTATCATAATAATATAAGAGGAGAAAAGTGAGTTGTAATGATAACACTAATGAGAAGGATAAGTGAAAAGTTTTCCTTGCTATGAAGGGGATAAATATGATGGGTAAACTGAGAAGATAGATCTTATTCACAACACAACTTTTATTGGGGGGTTTTGCAAGTTATAGGTGCATAAATACACTTGTAACCAATATAATCATTAGGGAGTGGAAAGTGGTTCATTTAAGTCATATAACTATATATAACTATGTCTTCAAGTAGTAAAAATGCATGGGAAATATTCATATCCATGGGGGAATATGAAAAGAGGCTTTAGAAACAATAACTTTTATAGAGAAATAATAATTCTTCCCTACATTTATTTTATTTTATTAGACGCAACTAAAACCATAATATCATTCGAAATAAAGTATTGTTTATATGTTTGAAAATGTGATTGATTTATAAATAGAGATTAATAAAACAAAGGAAGAAATGATGGGTTATAATAGATAGATGTTAATAAAGAGAGAGTAGAAAACAGTTTTCTAATTATCATAAGATCAAGTGGATAATAACTAGACAATGCAAGTGAAACGAAAAAGTAAAAGAAAAACAAGAGAGAAATCATAATTTCACTTACCTATGTGTCAATTATGCTACATTAAATCTCTATATATCATGTTAAAATCCATGAGAAACTTGTGAGATTTTTGAGGATAAATCAATGTTGATGGTTTCCTATAACGTTCTTCTTAAAAAATACTCCATTCACTTAATGCACCATCCTCAATTTTCTTAGTTAAATATTTTTTTCAATCTTCGACAAATAAAAACCACCAAAATTCTTTTTGAACTACATCAAAGAAAATATTAAGTGATGGAAAAGGGAAATGTTACACTTGGGGAATGATGAATTTTCTTAAAAAAAAAAGATAAAGAGGAACCTCTAGTAGCTCCTTTTGCGTTTACAAATAGTTTTTATAATTTTCCTATTTTTTACAAATAAAATAACGTAATTTATATATATATATATATATATATATATATATATATATATATATATATATATATATGACATTTTCATTGATTTTCATAATTAAAAAAATAAATAATATAATAATTTAGAAAATAAATAATATAATACAATTTAGAAAATAAATAATATAATATAATTTAGAAAATAAATAATATAATATAACCATGACAATAATTCAATCCTTTGCCTATCGTAAACAACTGAAAACATGCATATGGAATGTGGGAAGATCAACTCAACTCATAAATAAACATTGATGGTAATCACGTCGGCATAACCAACGATTTAGCACCATCTCTATTGTATTAAATCTCATTTATCAAACAAATGTCAATTCTATTATAATTATCAATTAACAATGCTTATATGAATTGGATGAAAATACAATTGGTACAACCTTAAAATATTTCAAAAATTGAATCCAACACTCAATATTATTGGTGATTTTAAGGTATTTTACTTAAACTGGCATTATAACATTTTCATCCACCCATATAGAAATGAAATCATAGAATCCAATTTTGAGAAGAATTCACAAAATTATTTATTAAATATAAACATATAATTAATTACTAAATTGATATTATGAAAAGCATATGATCTTTCACAGTAGTTAGAAAATCTCTTTAGCGTTTCTCATGCACCTTGTCATCCTATTCCTCTATTTCATCATCCTCATTTCCATAATCATCCTTATCATTAGGATTAACGAGAGGGGCCAAGTAGTTCCGGAGTTCACCAATACCTTCCATACCTTGCGCACCAAGCTGGGTATCAAAGACTCTGAGCGTCATTTGGTTCTGAAATACCGTGGGGCTCTACACAGATACATCCAAACTGAAATGGACTTTCTGGACATCTCATCACTTGGTGCTGCCTATCGATATGCTATTAAAATCGAGCAGAAATTTAAGCACCAGAACAAATGGGAGTTCGGGTCTGCAAATCCGCAACAACCAAAGTATGACAAAGACAACCCTAACAAACAATCTCCTGAAAACCAATCCAAGACACAGGAAAAGAAGGGTCATGGGAAGACAAAGAAGGACACTGGAAAATGGTGTGATTTCCACAAAAGCCCCTGGCACAACACTGATAAATGTCGCTCAAAATAGTCATTGGTGGCCGAGATCAAAGACAAGGAGCCGAACCCTAATTCAGAATTTGATTATGAAAATACCGGTAAAGGACAGATCATTGATGTAGACCCCACTACTATTGTCGCGACCGCAGCAATTCAACCAGAAGAACCAACAGATCCTGAAGAGGGGGAGCGCCTTTTTCATTCACAAATGTGGGTGAAGGGGACCTCGCTGCATTTTATTGTTGATAGCGGAAGCCAAAAGAACCTCATCTCAGCAGAGGTTGTCAAACAGTTGGGATTGTTGACAACACCACACCCACAGCCATACAACATCAGGTGGCTTTGCCAAGGATGAGATCTTCGTGTCAGCGAGCAGTGTCGATTGTCATATGGCATCCAACCCTTCAAGGATGAGGTATTATGTGATGTTTCCCCACTAGATGTCTGTGATGTTCTCTTGGGCCAGCCATATATGTGGAAGCGCCATGCTATTAATGAGTCTCGACCTCATAGTGTTATTGTCACTTTGGGGGGTCATCTCTACAGAATACCAGAGGTAGTTCCCACTACTGTTCCACCTAAAAAGTGTCGCAAAGTAGTATCCCATACTACAAAATTTAGCTTCTTCACAATTTGTTCAAAAGGAGAACAAAAGGATACTGCAACCACTACAGCCTCGCCCCAAGCACCTTCTATCCTACAGAAGCAACTCGATACGGTTGCAGCAAAATGCAAAGATTCCTTTTGCACAACATCCTCTCATGTAGCCTGACTTGTTGAACAGCCTCAACCTCAACGGGTTCATGATAGACTTCCACAAACTAAGCAGTGCGACGTCTCCAGCAAGACAAGCAGCTCACCAAGATGCAGATTCAACAAACTCTTTTCCTTCTCCCCCAGGAACTCAACACAATGTAGACCATTGCTTCCTAAGGAGGGAAGATTGAGCCAGGTGGATATTGGTGGCCACCCACCTTTTCCAACTGGCTCAAAACAACTTTCTGACAATTTTGAAAATTTACTATTTTTAGCAGGTTTTAACTTCCGGGGTCATTTTGAGGGCCTAAATGAAGGTTTTTTGAGATCAAGGTTCTCAATGATAGCTGAAGGCATGATTGAGCCCTTTCCAACTAGCTATCATACGCCTAAAACAAAGATCGTATGCAAAAGTTACGACACCAAGAAGTTGATGTACTAACTTACCCAAACGGGGCCCACATGAGTTTTGGCGCTTCATCTCCTAGGGTTAGGTTTTTGGATGTCTAGGACTTTTGGCATTCCTGTTTATTGTAAAAGGGCCTTTAGAGCCTCATTGCAACCATCTTCTTGCGAATGTGAGTATCCATCACATCTCTTCTGAGAGATAAGCTGCCACCATTCTAGCGAGTCTTTCACTCGGTGTTTTACAGTCTCTGTACATTTCTTTCATTAATAGAAATCGTGTATTACTGTATATCTGTGTTTATGGTTGCATGTCTGATACATTTCTATTATGTTATTGAATATCTGTGATATCTCTGTGCATTTCTTTATTATATCTCCGTTCTCATTTCGTGCCGAAAATAATCCAGATCAGTGGTATCAGAGCAGGCTGCTCTTGATCATTTTTTTCAGTGCATGTCCCCGACAAGGTCCGATTATAGCAAGTTGGGTCTCGATCTTGTCTCTCTTGAAGACAATCGCTCTCGCACACCCAATAAACCCCCAATGGCGGAAGAAAAGAAAAACGATGGAGCAGACGATCCTATCAATCTGTTGCTTGACCAAGATCTCATGCGACAAAGGGACGAAATGATGGAGAATTTTGCTCACATCCTTCAACGTGTGCTGATAGCATCAGGCGCATCATCATCAAGCGGCCACTTTGAAGGCACCTCTCCTTTCAAGGTACAAGTTAATTTTTATATTCTTGTATTTGAAGGACAAATAGATGCAGAAGCCCTAGAAAAATGGTTAACTCTGCTAGAAGGTTATTTCTCTGTTCACAATTTGTTCAACAAAGAAAAGATCACCTTCGCACTCCTTAAAGATCTCCCTCATGTCAAACATTGGTGGGAAACTTACTGCGAGCAAGGTTCCACACATGATTCTGGAATATATGGGGCCAATCCCACTTTGTATTTTTTTGTGGATGCGGTAAAGGAACAGTATTACCCTGTTGGAAACTATGAGGACCAGTACATGAGATGGACCACACAACGGTAAGAGAGGGGCAAAGTAGTTCCGGAGTTCACCAATACCTTCCATACCTTGTGAACCAAGCTGGGTATCAAAGACTCCGAGCGACATTTGGTTCTGAAATACCGTGGGGCTCTACACAGATACATCAAAACTGAAATGGATTTTCTTGACATCTCATCACTCGGTGATGCCTATCGATATGTTGTTAAAATCGAGCAGAAATTTAAGCACCAGAACAAACGGGAGTTTGGGTCTGCAAATCCGCAACAACCAAAGTATGAAAAAGACAACCCTAACAAACAGTCTCCTGAAAACCAATCCAAGACACAGGAAAAGAAGGGTCACGGGAAGACAAAGAAGGACACTAGAAAATGGTGCAATTTCCACAAAATCCCCTGGCACAACACCGATGAATGTCGCTCAAAACAGTCATTGGTGGCCGAGATCAAAGACAAGGAGCCGAACCCTGATTCAGAATATGATTCTGAAAATATAGGTAAAGGACAGATCATTGATGCAGACCCCACTGTTATTGTCGCGACCGCAACAATTCAAACAGAAGAACCAACGGATCCTGAAGAGGGGGAGTGCCTTTTTCATTCACAGATGTGGGTGAAGGGGACCTCGCTGCATTTTATTGTTGATAGCGGAAGCCAAAAGAACCTCATCTCAGTATAGGTTGTCAAACAGTTGGGATTTTCGACAACAACACACCCACAACCATACAACCTCGGGTGGCTTCGCCAAGGATGAGATCTTCGTGTCAGCAAGCACTGTCGATTGTCATATGGCATCCAACCCTTCAAGGATGAGGTATTATGTGATGTTTCCCCACTGGATGTCTGTGATTTTCTCTTGAGCTAGCCATATATGTGGAAGCGCCATGCTATTTATGAGTCTCGACCTCGTAGTGTTATTGTCACTTTGGGGGGTCATCTCTACAGAATACCAGAGGTAGTTCCCATTACTGTTCCACATAAAAAGTGTCGCAAAGTAGTATCTCATACTGCAAAATTTAGCTTCTTCAGAATCTATTCAAAAGGAGAACAGACAGACACTGCAACCACTACAGCCTAGCCCCAAGCACCTTCTATCCTACAGAAGAAGGTCGACAAGGCTGCAGCAAAATGAAAAGATTCTTTCTACACAACATCCTCTCATGTAGCCCGACTTGTTGAACAACCTCAACCTCAACGGGTTCATGATAGACTTCCACAGACTGAGTAGTGCGACGTCTCCAGCAAGACAAGCATCTCACCAAGATGTAGATTCAACAAACGCTTTTCCTTCTCCCCCAGGAACTCAACGCAATGGAGACCATTTCTTCCTAAGGAGGGTGGATTGATCCAGGTGGATATCAGTGGCCACCCACCTTTTCCAACTAACTCAAAACAACTTTCTGGCAATTTTGACAATTTACTATTTTTAGCAGGTTTTAACTTCCGGGGCCATTTTGAGGGCCTAAATGAAGGTTTTTCGAGATCTAGGTTCTTAATTGTAGCTAAAGTCAATATTGAGCCCTCAAAATTAATCTCCTCGACGATACCTTTCCAACGAGCTATCATACGCCTAAAACGGAGATCGTATGCAAAAGTTACGACCTCGGGAAGTTGATGTACTAACTTACCAAAATGGGGCCCACATGACTTTTGGCGCTTCATCTCCTAGTGTTAGGTTTTTGGATGTCTAGGAATTTTGGCATTCCCGTTTATTGTAAAAGGGCCTTCAGAGCCTCATTTTAACCATCTTCTTACGAATGCGAGTAGCCGTCACATCTCTTCTCAGAGATAAGATGCCACCATTCTAGCGAGTCTTTCACTTTGTATTTTACAGTCTCTGTACATTTCTTTCATTAATAGAAATCGTGTATTACTGTATATATGTGTTTATGGTTGCATATATGATACATTTATTTTATGTTATTGAATATCTACGATATCTCTGTGCATTTATTTATTATATCTCCGCTCTCATTTCGTACCGAAAATAGTTCGGATCAGTGGTATCAGAGTAGGCTGATCTTGATCATTTTTTTCAGTGCATGTCCCCGATGAGGTCCGAAAATAGCAAGTTGGGTCTCGAGCTTGTCTCTCTTGAAGACAATCACTCTCGCACACCCAAGAAACCCTCAATGGCGGAAGAAAATAAAAATGACAGAGTAGACGATCCTATCAATCTGTTGCTTGAGCAAGCTCTCACGCGACAGATGGACAAAATGATGGATAATTTTGCCCACATCCTTCAACGCCTGTCCATAGCTTCAAGCACGTCTTCATCAAGCGGCCACTTTGTAGGCACCTCACCTTTCAAGGTACAAGTTAATTTTTATATTCCTTTATTTGAAGGACAGATAGATGCAGAAGCCCTAGAAAAATGGTTAACTTTGCTAGAAGGTTATTTCTCTGTTAACAATTTTCCTGACAAAGAAAATATCACCTTCGCACTCCTTAAATCTCTCCCTCATGTCAAACATTGGTGGGAAACTTACTGGGAGCAAAGTTCAACAGAGGAGTCTGGAATATATGGGGCTGATCCCACTTGAGATTTTTTTGTGGATGTGGTAAAGTAACAGTATTACCCTGTTGGCAACTATGAGGACCAGTACATGAGATGGACCACAATGCGGCAAGAGAGGGGCCAGGCAGTTCTGAAGTTCACCAATACCTTCCATACCTTTCTCACCAATCTGGGTATCAAAGACTCCGAGTGAAATTTGGTTCTGAAATACCGTGGGGCTCTACATAAATACATCCAAACTGAAATGGATATTCTGGACATCTCATCACTGGGTGCTGCCTATCGATATGCTGTTAAAATCGAGCAGAAATTTAAGCACCAGAACAAATGGGAGTTCGGGTTTGTAAATCCGCAACAACCAAAGTATGACAAGGACAACCCTAACAAACTGTCTCTCGAAAACCAATCCAAGACACAGGAAAAGAAGGGTCACGGGAAGACAAAGAAGGACACTAGAAAATGGTGCAATTTCCACAAAAGCCCTTGGCACAACACCGATGAATGTCGTTCAAAATAGTCATTGGTGGCCGAGATCAAAGACAAGGAGATGAACCCTGATTCAGAATCTAATTCTGAAAATACCGGTAAAGGACAGATGATTGATGCAGCCCCACTGCTATTGTCATGACCGCAACAATTCAACCAGAAGAACCAAGAGATCCTGAAGAGTGGGAGAGCCTTTTTCATTCACAGATGTGGGTGAAGGGGATCCCGCTGCATTTTATTGTTGATAGCGGAAACCAAAAGAACCTCATCTCAACAGAGGTTATCAAATAGTTGGGATTGTCTAAAACACCGCACCCACGACCATACAACATCAGGTGGCTTCGCCAAGGACGAGATCTTCATGTCAGCCAGTTGTGTCGATTGTCATATGGCATCCAACCCTTCAAGGATGAGGTATTATGTTATGTTGCCCCACTGGATGTCTGTGATGTTCTCTTGGGTCAGCCTTATATGTGGAAGCACCATGCTATTTATGATTCTCGACCTTGTAGTGTTATTGTCACTTTGGGGGGTCATCTCTAAAGAATACCAGAGGTAGTTCCCACTAGTGTTCCACCTAAAAAGTTTCGCAAAGTAGTATCTCATACTACAAAATTTAGCTTCTTCACAATCTGTTCAAAAGGAGAACAGAAGGACACTGCAACCACTACAGCCTCGCCCCAAGCTCCTTCTATCCTACAGAAGCAGGTCGACAAGGCTTCAGCAAAATGCAAATATTCCTTCTGCACAACATCCTCTCATGTAGCCCGACTTGTTGAATAGCCTCAACCTCAATGGGTTCATGATAGACTTCCACAAACTGAGCAGTGTGACGTCTCCAGCAAGACAAGGAGATCAATAAAATGCAGATTCAATAAACGCTTTTCCTTCTCCCCCAGGAACTCAACGCAATGGATACCATTGCTTCCTAAGGAGGGATGATTGATCCAGGTGGATATCGGTGGCCACCCACCTTTTCCAACTAGCACAAAAAAACTTTCTGGCAATTTTGACAATTTACTAGTTTTAGCAGGTTTTAACTTCCGGGGCCATTTTGAGGGCCTAAATGAAGGTTTTTCGAGATCGAGGTTCTAAAATATAGTCAAAGAAATGATTGAGATCCCAAAATGAATCTCCTTGATGATACCTTTCCAACAAGCTATCATACAACTAAAACAGAGATCGTATGCAAAAGTTATGACCCCGGGAAGTTGATGTACTAACTTACCCAAACGGGGCCCACATGACTTTTGGCGCTTCATCTCCGAGGGTTAGGTTTATGGATGTCTAGGACTTTTGGCATTCCCTTTTATTGTAAAAGTGCCTTGAAAGCCTCATTGTAACCATCTTCTTGCGAATGCGAGTAGCTGTCACATCTCTCCTCAGAGATAAGCTGCCACCATTCTAGCGAGTCTTTCACTCTGTATTTTATAGTCTCTGTACATTTCTTTCATTAATAGAAATCATGTATTACTGTATATCTGTGTTCATGGTTGCATATATGATACATTTCTGTTATGTTATTGAATATCCTCGATATCTCTGTGCATTTCTTTATTATATCTCCGCTCTCATTTCGTGCCGAAAATAATCCGGATCAGTGGTATCAGAGCAGGCTGCTCTTGATCATTTTTTTCAGTGCATGTCCCCGATAAGGCATGAGTATAGCAAGTTGGGTCTCGAGATTTCCTCTCAAGACAATCGCTCTCGCACACCCAAGAAACCCTCAATAGCGGAAGAAAATAAAAATGACGGAGCAGACGATCCTATCAATCTATTGCTTGAGCAAGCTCTCACGCGACATAGGGACAAAATGATGGAGAATTTTTCCCACATCCTTCAACACCTGCCGATAACATCCGGCGCATCTTCATCAAGCGGCCACTTTGGAGGCACCTCGGCTTTCAAGGTACAAGTTAATTTTGATATTCCTATATTTGAAGGACAGATAGATGCAGAAGCCCTAGAAAAATGGTTAACTTTGATAGAAGGTTATTTCTCTGTTCACAATTTTTCTGACAAAGAAAAGATCACCTTCGCACTCCTTAAAGCTCTCCCTCATATCAAACATTGGTGGGAAACTTACTGGGAGGAAAGTTCCACAAAGGAGTATGGAATATATGGGGCCAATCCCACTTGGGATTTTTTTGTGGATGCGATAAAGGAACAGTATTACCCTATTGGAAACTATGAGGACTAGTACATGAGATGGACCACACTGCAGCAAGAAAGGGGACAAGCAGTTTCAAATTTCACCAATACCTTCTATACCTTGCGCATCAAGCTGGGTATCAAAGACTCCGAGCGACATTTGGTTCTGAAATACCGTGGGGCTCTACACAGATACATCCAAACTGAAATAGATTTTCTGGGCATCTCATCACTCGGTGCTGCCTATCGATATGCTGTTAAAATCGAGTAGAAATTTAAGCACCAGAGAAAATGGGAGTTTGGGTCTATAGCCTCGCCCCAAGCACCTTCTATCCTACAGAAGCAGGTCGACAAGGTTGCAACAAAATGCAAATATTCCTTCTGCACAACATCCTCTCATGTAGCCTAAATTGTTGAACAACGTCAACCTCAACGGGTTCATGATAGACTTCCACAAACTGAGCAGTGCGACGTCTCCAGCAAGACAAGCAGCTCACCAAGATGCAGATTCAACAAACGCTTTTTCTTCTCCCCAGGAACTCAACGCAATGGATACCATTGCTTCCTAAGGAGGGAGGATTGATCCAGGTGGATATCGGTGGCAACCCACCTTTTCCAACTGACTCAAAACAACTTTCTGGCAATTTTGACAATTTACTAGTTTTAGCAGGTTTTAACTTCTAGGGCCATTTTGAGGGCCTAAATGAAGGGTTTTCAAGATCAATATTATCAATGATAGACAAAGGAATTATTGAGCCCCAAAAATGAATATCCTCTATGATACCTTTCCAACGAGCTATCATACGCCTAAAACGGTGATCGTATGCAAAAGTTACGACCCCGGGAAGTTGATGTACTAACTTACCCAAACAGGGCCCACATGACTTTTGGCACCTCATCTCCTAGGGTTAGGTTTTTGGATGTCTAGTAATTTTGGCATTCCCATTTATTGTAAAAGGGCCTTCAGAGCCTCATTTTAACCATCTTCTTGCGAATGCGAGTAGCCATCACATCTCTTCTCAGAGATAAGCTGCCACCATTCTAGCGAGTCTTTCACTCTGTATTTTACAATCTCTGTACATTTATTTCATTAATAGAAATCGTGTATTACTGTATATCTATGTTTATGGTTGCATATATGATACATTTCTGTTATGTTATTGAATAACTACGATATCTCTGTGCTATTCTTTATTATATCTCCGCTCTCATTTCGTGCCGAAAATAATCTCGATCAGTGGTATCAGAGCAGACTGCTCTTGATCATTTTTTTTCAGTGCATGTCCCCAACGAGGTCCAAGTATAGAAAGATGGGCCTCGATCTTGTCTCTCTTGAATACAATCGCTCTCGCACACCCAAACACCCTCAATGGAGGAAGAAAAGAAAAACGATGGAGCAGACGATCCTATCAATCTGTTGCTTGAGCAAGCTCTCACGCGACAGAGGGACGAAATGATGGAGAATTTTTCCCACATCCTTCAACGCCTGCCGATAGCATTAGGCGCATCTTCATCAAGCGGCCACTTTGGAGGCACCTTGCCTTTCAAGGTACAAGTTAATTTTGATATTCCTATATTTGAAGGACAGATAGATGCAGAAACCCTAGAAAAATGGTTAACTCTGCTATAAGGTTATTTCTCTGTTCACAATTTTTTCGACAAAGAAAAGATCACCCTCGCACTCCTTCATTCTCTCCCTCATGTCAAACATTGGTGGGAAACTTACTGGGAGAAAAGTTCCACAGAGGAGTCTGGAATATATGGGGCAGATCCCGCTTGAGATTTTTTTTTGGATGCGGTAAAGGAACAGTATTACCCTGTTGGCAACTATGAGGACCAGTACATGAGATGGACCACACTGCGGTGAGAGAGGGGCAAAGTAGTTATAGAGTTCACCAATACCTTCCATAACTTGTGCACCAAGCTGGGTATCAAAGACTCCAAGCGACATTTGGTTCTGAAATACCATGGGGCTCTACAAAGATACATCCAAACTGAAATCGATTTTCTGGACATCTCATCACTCGGTGCTGCCTATCGATATGCTGTTAAAATCGAGCAGAAATTTAAGCACCAAAAAAAACGGGAGTTCGGGTCTGCAAATCCGCAACAACCAAAGTATGACAAAGACAACCCTAACAAACAGTCTCCCGAAAACCAATCCAAGACATAGGAAAAGAAGGGTCACGGGAAGACAAAGAAGGACACCGGAAAATGGTACGATTTCCACAAAATCCCCTGGCACAACACTGATGAATGTCTCTCAAAACAGTCATTGGTGGTTGAGATCAAAGACAAGGAGCCGAACTCTAATTCAGAATCTGATTATGGAAATACCGGTAAATGATAGATCATTGATGCATACCCCACTGCTATTGTCGTGACCGCAGCAATTCAACCAGAAGAAGCAACAGATCCTGAAGAGGGGGAGCACCTTTTTCATTCACAAATGTGGGTGAAGCGGACCTCGCTGCATTTTATTGTTGATAGCGGAAGCCAAAAGAACCTCATCTCAGCAGACGTTGTCAAACAGTTGGGATTGTCGACAACACCACACCCACATCCATACAACATCAGGTGGCTTCGCCAAGGACGAGATCTTTGTGTCAGCCAGCAGTGTCGATTGTCATATGGCATCCAACTGGATGTCTATGATATTCTCTCAGGCCAACCATATATGTGGAAGCACCATGCTATTTATGAGTCTCGACCTCGTAGTGTTATTGTCACTTTGGGGGGTCATCTCTACAGAATACTAGAGGTAGTTCTCACTATTGTTCCACCTAAAAAGTATCGCAAAGTAGTATCTCATACTGCAAAATTTAGCTTCTTCACAATCTGTTCAAAAAGAGAATAGAAGGACACTGCAACCACTACAGCCTCGCCCCAAGCACCATCTATCCTATAGAAGCCGGTCGACAAGGCTGTAACAAAATGAAAAGATTCCTTCTGCACAACATCCTCTCATCTAGCCCGACTTGTTGAACAACGTCAACCTCAACAGGTTCATGATAGACTTCCACAAACTGAGTAGTGCGACGTCTCCAACAAGACAAGCAGCTCACCAAGATGCATATTCAACAAACGCTTTTCCTTCTCCCCCAGGAACTCAACACAATGGATACCATTGCTTCCTAATGAGGGAGGATTGATCCAGGTGGATATCGGTGGCCACCCACCTTTTCCAACTGGCTAAAAACAGCTTTCTGGCAATTTTGACAATTTACTAGTTTTAGCAGGTTTTAACTTCCGGGGCCATTTTGAGGGCCTAAATGAAGGGTTTTCAAGATCGAGGCTCTCAATGATAGTCAAAGGAATGATTGAGCCCCCAAAATTAATATCCTCGATGATACCTTTCCAACGAGCTATCATACGCGTAAAATGGAGATCGTATGCAAAAGTTACGACCCCGGGAAGTTGATGTACTAACTTACCCAAACAGGGCCCACATGACTTCTGGCGCTTCAACTCCTAGGGTTAGGTTTTTGGATGTCTAGGAATTTTGGCATTCCCATTTATTGTAAAAGGGCCTTTAGAGCCTCAATGTAACCATCTTCTTGCGAATGCAAGTAGCCATCACATCTCTTCTTAGAGATAAGCTGCCACCATTCGAGCGAGTTTTTCACTCTGTATTTTACAGTCTCTGTACATTTCTTTTATTAATAGAAATCGTGTATTACTGTATATCTATGTTTATGGTTGCATATCTGATACATTTCTGTTATGTTATTGAATATCTGTGATATCTCTGTGCATTTCTTTATTATATCTCCGCTCTCATTTCGTGCCGAAAATAATCCAGATCAGTGGTATCAGAGAAGGCTGCTCTTGATCATTTTTTTCAGTGCATGTCCCTGACGAGCTCCAAGTATAGCAAGTTGGGTCTCGATCTTGTCTCTCTTGAATACAATCATTCTCACACACCCAATAAACCGTCAATGGTAGAAGAAAATAAAAACGACGGAGCAGACGATTCTATCAATCTGTTGCTTGAGCAAGCTCTCACACGACAGAGGGACGAAATGATGGAGAATTTTGCCCACATCCTTCAACGCCTGTCGATAGCATCAGGTGCATCTTCATCAAGCGGCCACTTTGGAGGCACCTCGGCTTTCAAGGTACAATTTAATTTTGATATTCCTGTATTTGAAGGACAGATAGATGTAAAAGCCCTAGAAAAATGGTTAACTCTGCTAGAAGGTTATTTCTTTGTTCACAATTTTTCCGACAAAGAAAAGATCACCTTCACACTCCTTAAAGCTCTCCCTCATGTCAAACATTGGTTGGAAACTTATTGGGAGAAAAGTTCCACAGAGGAGTCTGGAATATATGGGGTCGATCCCACTTGAGATTTTTTTGTGGATGCGATAAAGGAACAATATTACCCTGTTGGAAACTATGAGGACCAATACATGAGATGGACCACACTGTGGCAAGAGAGGGGCCAAGCAGTTTCGAAGTTCAACAATACCTTCCATACCTTGTGCACCAAGCTGGGTATCAAAGACTCTGAGGGACATTTGGTTCTGAAATACCGTGGGGCTCTACACAGATACATCCAAACTGAAATCGATTTTCTGGACATCTCATCACTCGGTGCTGCCTATCGATATGCTGTTAAAATGGAGCAGAAATTTAAGCACCCAAACAAACGGGAGTTCGGGTCTGCAAATCTGCAACAACCAAAGTATGACAAAGACAACCCTAACAAACAGTCTCCCGAAAACCAATCCAAGACACAGGAAAAGAAGGGTCATGGGAAGACAAAGAAGGACACCGGAAAATGGTGCGATTTCCACAAAAGCCCCTGGCACAACACTGATGAATGTCGCTCAAAATCGTCATTGGTGGCCAAGATCAGAGACAAGGATCCGAATCCTGATTCAGAATCTGATTATGAAAATACCGGTAAAGGACAGATCATTGATGCATACCCCACTGCTATTGTCGCGACCGAAACAATTCAACCAGAAGAACCAACACATCCTGAAGAGGGGGAGCGCCTTTTTCATTCACAGATGTGGGTGAAGGGTACCCCGCTACATTTTATTGTTGATATCGGAAGCCAAAAGAAACTCATCTTAGTAGAGGTTGTCAAACAGTTGGGATTGTCGACAACACCACACCCACAACCATACAACATCGGGTGGCTTCGCCAAGGAAGAGATCTTCGTGTCAGCCAGTAGTGTCAATTGTCATATGGCATCCAACCCTTCAAGGATGAGGTATTATGTGATGTTTCCCCACTGGATGTCTTTGATGTTCTCTTGGGCCAGCCATATATGTGGAAGCGCCATGCTATTTATGAGTCTTGAACTCGTAGTGTTATTGTCACTTTGGGGGGTCATCTCTACAGAATACCAGAGGTAGTTCCCACTACTTATCCACCTAAAAAGTGTCGCGAAGTAGTATCTCATACTGCAAAATTTAGCTTCTTCACAATCTGTTCAAAAGGAGAACAGAAGGACACTGCAACCACTACAGCCTCGCCCCAAGCACCTTCTATCCTACAGAAGCAGGTCGACAAGGCTGCAACAAAATGCAAATATTCCTTCTGCACAACATCCTCTCATGTAGCCTGACTTGTTGAACAGCCTCAAACTCAATGGTTTCATGATATACTTCCACAAACTGAGCAATGCGACGTCTACAGCAAGACAAGCAGCTCACTAAGATGCAGATTCAATAAACGCTTTTACTTCTCCCCCAAGAACTCAACGCAATGGAGACCATTGCTTCCTAAGGAGGGAGGATTGATCCAGGTGGATATCAGTGGCCACCCACCTTTTCCAACTGGCTCAAAACAACTTTCTGGCAGTTTTGACAATTTACTATTTTTAGCAGGTTTTAACTTCCGGGGCCATTTTGAGGGCCTAAATGAAGGTTTTTTGAGATCGGGGTTCTTAATGATAGCCAAAGGCATGCCTGAGCCCCCAAAATGAATCTCCTCAACTATACCTTTCCAACGAGCTATCATACGCCTAAAATGGAGATCGTATGCAAAAGTTACGACCCCGGGATGTTGATGTACTAACTTACCCAAACGGGGCCCACATGACTTTTGGCACTTCATTTCCTAGGGTTAGGTTTTTGGATGTCTAGGACTTTTGGCATTCTCATTTATTGTAAAAGGGCCTTCAAAGCCTCATTGTAACCATCTTCTTGCGAATGAGAGTAGCCGTCACATCTCTTCTCAGAGATAAGATGCCACCATTCTAGTGAGTCTTTCACTCTGTATTTTACAGTCTCTGTACATTTCTTTCATTAATAGAAATCATGTATTACTATATATATGTGTTTATGGTTGCATATCTGATACATTTCTGTTATGTTATTGAATATCTGCGATATCTCTGTGCATTTATTTATTATATCTCCGCTCTCATTTCGTGCCGAAAATAATTCGGATCATCGACATTCAAGCTGCTCCAAAATTAATGAACAGGCCCAAAATACGACTTAAACAGAGTTTTGAAATCTCTGTTATACACACCAGAAATTTAGCAACCGATATCAAACCCTTGTCTCCATAAAACCTTGGACCATAACTGTGCGCCAAACCTCATTGGCTAGCTCCTCTATCCTTTCGGATCTAAGATCCTTCCACATATGACCACAGAGAGCAACCAACACTCTATCTGTCAAGACCTTATTTGTAGATCCTATCGTCACAATAATCAATGCGTAACCAAGTGCTTATTGTCATCAATATTAATTCAACTTTCATCTCAGTTATTGATCATCACAGAATGGATGATCCATGTCGTGCCTCAGAGTAATGTGTTCATAGCTATGGAATGGACCTTCGAAATATTACTCCAATGGATGGTTGATCTTGTCCATGGATACATCTCGAAGGATGGTTTGGATTAAATACCACTTCCCTTGTAGCAGAGTTTATCTGTAAGACTCCTTCAAAATCTAAAACTCTGAAACATTCAACTCCGACGGTCTTCCACCTCCCTCTCAGAACTCAATAGCATAATACACCTCCACTGTTGATCATTTATGGATCTACAGTCCATAATTCCCATGCTTTTTCTTTTGTTGCACTAGTTATTCATCACTCAACTTGCACATGCCTGCTACGTGTCAAACTTTTACTCGTGGATCCAACTGCCACATGTCCTCTTCTCATTTGTTGATGCTATCTGTCAAAATAGATTTTATTCATTCATCGTTGTCCTTCTATAGAAGTTCCTCCAACTATTGGACTCCAATGGCTCTACTCCAAGAACCAATCAAATGTCGCCATGCGTTACTTTCACTATCTCAACCTAGATTACTTTGAACAAATCTGGATCATATGTCACTCTTCCTTCGTTAGAGTATTCTTTAATTCTCTCGAATGATGGGTATCAAAGAGGAATATTCCTCGATATTGTTCTATCGAAGTGTTGTAACAAGTCCTAGGAACTAGTCTCTGAAAGCTTGAATTTGAAGCAATATACATCGATACTTCAGACCCCAAACGGAGAAAAAATTCATGTCGTCGATCTGAATGAAATCCACTTCAGGTCTAATCTTTCTCGTTTGTTCTTTCTTCAACACCTAACCCAAATCTCACTCTACGATTGAAGGTCATGATTAACTATCACCTTTGATTTGAAGGTTATTGTTCCTTTCTCCTACAAAGGAATTATTTCATTATTTTGCAAGGGATTTAAACTCTGATTCACCTGCATGCGAAAAAAGTATAATTTTGTTCTTACTCAATCTCGCTATGAAATCAACCAGTCATTAATCACATTTTGGAATTTATCTGTTCAATGATCGATTTTGATCAATTTCACTTCCATGAGGGTAAATCCCACGATTTGAACCCTGAAACCTGCACACACATTTTCAAAGTCCGGTCTTGGACTTTATCATTCAACACAAAAATAATGACAGATACATTCAACCTTACACTAACACAAAGAGCCCATAAAAAAATTGTATTAATGAATTATTGTACATAGTGATACAAAGAAAAAAATTCTCCTAACCGATTCATAATTTGGGTATTTCCTCTCTCCAACTTGATTTTTCAGTAATCGTCCTCTCCTCGACCTTGGACTGATTCTCCACCAAACTTTCCACCACTTTCTGAATTGTTTCTACATTTATTTGGCCACCCATCTCATGATCGAAGGCTTACAATATTTAACACAAGGTTCCTGAACCCGAGTCTGTTTATACCATAAAAATCATTCACTAAATTAATATTTATGACCTTCTAAGATCGAAAAAACACTCATGAGATCTCTAATTGGTCTAATATCTATCTAAATATTACATCCCCTTGAAATATGCTTTAACAAGACATATTCGATTACAAATCATCTCAACCAAATCTCAACCCTATACATCCTTCTAGAATTTCGTAAAACATAGGAATTCAACAATTAAATAATTAAATTGAAGACCCCCTTAGGTCTATTCAAACAAGGTTGTTTTTGGAGGCAGGATGCTCCTACATCAAACTCCCAAGGAAAAAAAATTCTTCATGATCTCCTGATCATGAGTTCCAATTGCTAAAGTCATCTTGGATCCCATACTTTATGTTGTTGTCCACTTGTCTTGCTTCCTCTTCAATCTTCCATTGGTCTTGCTGATGCAAACCAATTATACTTTGTTGTCCATTACCTTATTTAGTTCAACATGTATTCTTTTAGACACCTTCATCATCAACATCAACATCTCTTCAATCTCCTTGTCTATTCTATCATTTTGTACATTATGTTGCAAACTTGTGGTTGTTCACTGGTTGGTTGTTGCATTTCTTTTTCTCCTTTGGAAAACTATGCATTCTCTAGATACTCAAACAAACAATTTGTTTGAAAAGAAAAAATCTCATCCTCTTCAGTTGATGCCTTGAACATTCCCTTCAGTTATTTACTTGCAACCATCATGCGGTCCTCTTTATCAATCCTTGGATGCATTCCTCTTTATCAATCCTTGGATTGATCAACCAGTCTTCCAACATCTCTAATTCCTCGTCCTATGTCCTAAGAAATGCAGTTGAATGCTTCTATCTTTCCTTCCTTTAGTTATCTTCATTAGACAACTCTTCTTCTTTCTCTCTAACAACAAGCTCTTCCATATATACATCACTTAATAAAAAGTGATCTAGGTACTGATCATCCTCATGAGAGAATGTTGTCTCTTCCTTCATTATGAAAGATCTTTAATTTTCTCTTCCTTCACTTTATTCGGTACCTGAAAACACACAAAAAAATGTTAGATTCAAAACCATAAGTCTCTCTAGCCTCATTTGATTCTTATTTCAACATATCCTCATGTTGATCTGAACTTCAGCAGTAGTTCATGAGACTCTGAACATGTTTCTCTTCTTCCTCATTCTCTTCATCAACGAATAATCCTTGCTCTAGTTCACATAAGAGAACTTCTTCCCTTGCTCTAGTTCACATAAGAGAACTTCTTCCTTTGCTAGTGACCTCTATCTGAATTAATCTCCTCTGATTTTCTCCTTCTTCAGTAAAGAACTCAATTTGTGATTCAAAATCCCAAATATTTTCCTCAAATTCCTTGCAAATAATTGCATCACATGCCACTTGAATTTATTCTCTAAACTCCATACCTGTCTCTAGTTTTCCTCAATATTCCTCTGTAGCAGTTGTCCTATGTAACTGTGTTGTACTCTTAACAGAGTTTGTTGTCTCTATAGTGGGAAATATTCCACCTCCATTAACAGAGTTTGTTGTCATGTATTAACAGAGTCTTTGGACAAAACATCATCTACATAAGCGTCCAAGGTAGATCTCCATTCTCCAAACTTCTGATAATCTGACTTCTGGAAACAACAACTCCACATCCGTTTTGGTAGATACTTCCCATCAGCAGCCAGAGTACCGATCTTCTGGCATGCTTGAAGCAGATTGAATCAAAAGCTGATGAAGTTTCGAGTCTCTGATAGCCTCCAACTCCCAGGAAGGATCTTTTGCACTTCCTTTTAAAAGGTCCATCAAGATCATCGAATCCCCTTCAATCTTCAGATTTTTCACTTTGAGTAATTGACATACATTCCATTACGGCCAGTTGTTAGTGGCAAACCCTCTGAACCTGAACCTGAACCAGCACCAGATAAAGCTTACTTCGTGATCTCTAAAGATACAACCTGACCATGCTAAGCCTGGGTTGCATTTTGAGGCACCATCAATTGATTGCTTTTTGAAAACCATCAATTGATTGCTTTTTGAAAACCATCAATTGAATTTAAGCCATCCCTTCTATAGGGTTTCCATTCATGAATGAAATTTGGGGCCCTTTGCCAATGCGATCAAAACTGGGGAAGGCAACTTCAACAACCTCAACAGCCTGAAGCCATCCCTTCTATAGGGTTTCCATTCATGAATCAAATTTGGGGGGCTTTGCCAATGTGATCAAAACTGGGGAAGGCAACTTGAACAACTTCAACAGCCTGTCATCTGGTATGGTTTTTTCTAAAAATGATTCACCAGTTTCCATTTTTTCTAAAAACAATTTACCCAAATTTCATAGAATAAAATTATTTTACCTTAAAAATCGTCAAAATTTTATAAAAACTATATAAAATCTTTAAAAATTTTAATATTTTTACCAAATCATCGCCAAACATTTTACATATTAAAAACTAGTAAGATTAACACAAGTTTCTACGTTTTAATATAATTTTTCATGCTTAAAATTATCGATAAACACAGTTGGTGTTGATCTGTCTTCTTCAAAAACCTTTTTATATTTTCTAGGGCTAGCCCCTTTTCATTGATGATTCTGAAATTTCTCACCTTCCAAAGCCTTTGTATATATCAAGCCTGGGGCCATGGACCATAAAGCCTTTGTATATATCAAACAAAGGCTATCTGAGTTCTCCTAACATTGCGTTCCCTCTCAGAGTATTTCTATATCTGAGAGTGCTTTTTGCCCAGGAAAAGCACTCAGATATACATTTTTCTTCAGAAAACCCAATGTATATATTTAATTTGCAGTGAATCTTTGTTAGGCGCGCTAAAAAGATGAAGACGCTGCCCTAACTTCTTGCAAAAATAATACTCAGTAATGCATCCACCTGTAATGCGCTGCAATCCCATGTAATAATCCATTGGTAAGCTGCTCAATTATATGTAATTTGAGGGGTATAATTTTCGGCAAACATTTAATTTGAGGGGGTATGATCTTTGTGCAAACATTATGCACTGAGTAACATATTCATTAAGGTATGTTGGGATATATTTTCTATTTCTTAAGCAATTTTCCTATTAGACAATTAAGTTGATGAAATTAGGTAATAGATAATAAAAATTAGCTATTTTAACCATGAAATTCAGTTATTTCAAAAATTCTGATATTGTAAATGGATTTTTAGGCTCACATTCACCATGGAACAACTCTATTCTGCAATTTGAACAGTCAAAACTTGTAATTTCAACAATCTGTCTAAATTCCTGTTAGATTTATAAAGAAAATCTACCAAAAGCTTGTAATTTCGACATTCTGTTTAAATTCCTGCCAGATTTATAAAAAAAATCCACCAAAAAAAAAAGATGTGTTTACTACATGAATAACTTATTCCACATCTCAACATATACAATATTAAAGAGTTTGTTGTTGGATGCTTATTAATTACTTGATTTTTAGGCTACTTCAACATTCAAGATTGTGTCATGTGCATCAACTAAACTAAAATGTAATAAATTTTCACATTTTATTTAATACTTTATCAAAACATGTCATCTAAAATGCCGAATGGAATGTGTATTTTATTTAATATTTTTTTTAACAAGAATAGATAGAATTTGTATTAGAAAAAAAAATGCCTCAAAGCCAACCAGTTAGGACCAAATATAGAGTTTAGGTCAACACCATAGGTTTAAAATGTAAAATTGAACTAAGTTCTACCCAACAGGGCCAAGACCATAGGTTTAAAATGTAAAACGGAACTAAGTTCTACCCAAAAGGGGCAGAATTCCGAAAAAACCATATTCTATTTTTACAAGATTATTTCCTTACATATTGCCTAATCAAACAAACTACTCATAGAAACTTATTAAAAATAAAAAGAAATACTAGTTGCTTTGTCTCTATTAAAATTCTAATAATTGATGCTTCTTTGCAACTTTGTCTTCTAAGGCCCTATCATTTTGTTTCTTTTCATCTACAACTTGAAAAACACTTCCTTGTCCATGTTCTAACTTGGGGATTTGCATAGGGTCCTTAGAGGCTCATGTGGATTGTGCTATAGGGGAAGAGTCTAATGAGAGTTAGGATTCACCACACTATTTGGGATACCAAAATGGGACACAATGTGCTTCATGAGCTTTTTTACTGAATATATTTGGACAAAGACCTCCAAATTTTGTTGACATTGAAAACCTATAATCCATCCACCTCCTTCTGCCAATTTATCAAATCTACTACACGCCCAACAATGTCAATAGCACAATTATCTCTTTGTGCACTATTTTTCTATGTTTTTTGTTCAAAATTTGACTTCCACCATTCCCACCTCATCCTAGCATTGATGTTACCACATTAGGAATCTTCCGCATCTTTCATGTACCACTTGATACCTTTCTTGAATTTCCCCAATTTGAAAGGGATGCAACTCCACCTGTGACAATGCACCATCCTACCATAAATTAAGAGAGAAACTAGAACAAGACTAGGGCTAATAGAAAAACAAGAGCATGAATTCAAATCCAAGGTAGAGGAGTTCCCTCTGAAGCTCAAAGCTAGAAGAAATCAAAGTGAAAACATAGATACATCCAAGGTAGAGGAGTTCCCTCTGAGGCTCAAAGCTAGAAAGAGCCAGAGTAAGTGCATGTCTCGTCAATGCAACCCACATTGAAATCCCAATTGGACTTTTATGCGGTTCTTAATACTTCCCACAAGTGCAAGTAAAATTTAAGTAATGAAACACCACTAGTTCATAAATGCATGTGGATTGAAAGAGGGGATATTTAATACTTCCCATCATTTCTAATATTGTGCTATGGGGTGGTGGTGGAAGGGGGGGGGGGTGGTGTAAGGAACTCCCCCTATTTATATGACATACCCCAAAGTTTAATTTGGAACCCAAATTTTCTTGTTGATTTGTACTTGAGTTTTGATGACAAAGAACGTGGAAAGATATTTGCTTTGAACCACTCAAAGAACTATCATTGAATCTCCCACTATGGATGTTTCCTTTGCCCCTTGAAATTTAAGGAACAAGATGCCTTTGAATAGAGTTAGATCTTCTACTTCATTATTAGTAGCAATACCAATTTCCATGCATACACAATTTGTTGATTTCTTTGTAAGTCGAGAATGACTCCAGCCACTCCCCCAACCCAAAAATTTAAATTATTTGTTACTAGTGGAACATCAATACGATTTTAGGTTCACCATTGGCATATTTTATGATTGGGTTTAGTTTGGGATTAATATTTTCCTTCTAATTTTATATTTGCATTGTGAATAATTTTATAAATTAACAAATATGAGATAATGATGGTTTTTAAGGCATAATTTACATGGAAAGTTTTTTCAATTTAAACTTATTACTTACACAAAAGCTTTGTCAATCTAAATGTTGGTTTGGAGATTTAAGTTTTGTGATGGCATTATCTCTCCAATAAAAGAACATGTGTTTCCTCTCTAAAAGTTTACATGATGCATATATCATTAAAGTCTTACTACTACAGTAACATTTTCTATGAATAAGATTTTATTTTACATCAATATTATCTTAATTTTATGTGGGTTGTGTGAGATTTCTTTTTTTTCTTTTAAAAAATAGATTTAGATACATTGAAAAAACATAGTTTAGAAAGAATTATTTTTAAATGTGTAATCAAAATTTTAATAATATTTAAGAATTTAAGCACAAAGTTTGAGCTATTTATAGAATAAAAAACATAACACTAACTTTTATATTTTTATGGAATTGTCAAGTAATGTTTGAGATTTTTTGAAGTAATAGTTGTCAAGATGTTGACAAGATTGCAAAGTTCAAAATCTAGTTTGTTGTACTAAGTCTATCTTTAATTGCAATTGCATTTTAGATTTGTTTTTGGTATTTTTTTTGATCAATTTTGTTCAAAATTTAATTAAGAATTGTTGGAATTGTATATTTGAGTAGTTAAGTTTGTACAATTTAAGTGTTTTAGAGGTTTTCAGGCACTGAATCCATTTATGTATTCAAAAATGTAATTTAAGTAACAGAAAATTGCAATTTCACCCACAAATGTATAGCCGAATTTCAATAATAGTTGCCAAAAAAATCCAAAACATACAATGTTGAGACTATGTCATTTAAAAAGTTTTTTTTTTCTTTTTTCCAATCAGATATTCAACCTCCACAATTACTTTAATCTAAATCCTCTAAACTGTCATAAACTACTTATCCTTTGCCATTACCATTCAACATATCTAAAATCCATAATTTGTTATACACACAAAGTTTGAACATTCAAATACTATTATATACATCTGACTTTATTCTTTAGCTTACATTAATTGTGCTCAACGCTATATTAGGTTTTTGAAATTCTATAAAGGTC
>ML785662.1:1165785-1184981 GCA_009831015.1 Picea engelmannii | reverse complement strand
AAAAGCTCGCAGAGAAAAATCAATAATCGCAGAACAATTAGATGAGGCTTTAAGATTGGAAGAGAATGCAGTTGGGCAAAGAGACAAGAGTTTAAGGCAACAGAAAGGTCCTGGGGCCCAAAAGAATATAATTTCGTATGTAAGAGTTATGTCTTCTGGTTTGGTTTTTGCATTATATTTATTTCATAAATGTCGAGCTAAATAAAAGATGCCTCCAAAACTGAGCTAGGCAGCAATGGTTTGTCCTTCCTTCTATACGCCCAATTTGTTATTGTGGATTATGACACACTTTTAAATATAAGTATGTTCTGTGTAGCTTTTGCATAAATGTCGAGCTATATAAGTATGTTCATAAATGTCGAGCTAAATAAAAGATGCCTCCAAAACTGAGCTAGGCAGATGGGATCCTACCACCATTCCTGTAGCGACATGTTAGCTATATTCCTTCTCGATTATGCATTTGATGCCTTATTATCTGACTTTGCCTTCTTGATTTATATCAATGGTGAAGAGCCCAGATTCAGTAAACTCTTTACAGTGAAAGATTAAGAAAACATAGGATTTTTTGAGGTCTAAGTGCAGTTGAAATGCTGATCAAAGGGACAAAAAACCTTACAGGTGAGGTTCATAAAATAAGAAGCTTTAGTAGAGGGCATATGAGGAACACCAACCTTAAAGGCTTAGTTGCCGTTGCCTTTGGAAGAATGAAGAAAACAAATGAGAGTTAAAGGATTTGTGTAGTATGGAAATATTACAGTGTAGAAATTGAAAAGGAAAGAAAGAAAGAAGAATACATGGAAATGTTGGAGAATGAAATATTATACATTTGACACTGTTATCATTCAGGATTAAGTGCAAAAATGTTTCACTAACTAATTAGTTTAACGAGATTACAACTCCTAACACTCCCTTTTAATCTCGAGGATTACATTATTAATAATTCCTAAACTTTGATGTTGAAATTGAAAAACATCTCTTCCCAAAGGTTTAGTGAAGATATCAACTAGCCGGGCTTTAGAACCACAAAATTTGAGAGAAATGTCACCATTTTTTAAGAGTTCACAAATGAAGTGAAATCGAGTATCAATGTGTTTGATTTTCTGATGAAACACATTATTCTTCGACAAGGAAATGACAGAGTTATTGTCACAAAAAATCGAAATAGGTTCTTTTGTCATATATCCAAAATCCATCAAAATCCTTTTAAGCCAAACTGCATGGCATGTTGTTGTTGTTGCCGCTACATATTCCTCTTTTGCAGAAGAGATAGAAACTATGGGCTGATTCTTAGATGCCCATGAAATCAAATTCTTTCCAAAAAGAAAAGCATAGCCCGAAGTACTTTTTTTGTCGTCAATACTGCCTGCATAATCACTGTTGGTATAACCTGTAAGCATACTGTCTGTTGAAACTGTGTACCACAAACCATAAATGATTGTACCTGCAATGTATCTTAAGATCCTCTTACAAAATTTCCAATGAGAATCCTTAGGAGATTCCATAAACTTGGAAATGAAACTTGTTGCATATGTTATGTCAGGTCTTGTAATAGTAAGATACATAAGACTATTAACAAGTTGTTTATACAATGTGGAACTTATTATTGATCCCAAATCTTCCTTGCTTAATTTAGTGCCAAGAACAATAGGAATGTCAGCAGACTTACACTTTTCCATCTTAAACTTTTTCAAAACTTCAGCAGCATATTTCTGTTGACTAATAAATATACCATGATCAGATTGTTCTACTTCAATGCCTACAAAATACTTCAATAATCCAAGATCTGTCATTTCAAACTCATTTTTCATGGCTGATCTAAATGCATCTAACATCATGTTTCATGTGTAGATCATGTCATCAACATAAAGACATAGGATGAGAATATTACCTTGTTGATTTACCTTTGATATACAAAGTAGGTTTATTTTTGCTCCTACTGAAACCATTTTTGAGTAAATAATGATCAATTCTACAATACCAAGTTCACAGAGCTTGCTTCAAACCGTGCAAGTCTTTCTTTAATTTTTACACTCGATGCTCTTGTGTTTTAACTTCAAATTTAGGTGGTTGATAGACATACACTTCTTCATTTAACACCCCATTCAAGAAGGCGGACTTGACATCCATTTGATAAATAAGCCACTTATTTTGTGTTGCAATGACCAAAACAAATCGAACAGTATCTAATCTTGCTACAGGTGCGAAAGTTTCACCATAATCAATGCCAGGTTGTTCAACGTAATCAATGCCAGGTTGTTGTGAAAAACCTCTGGCAACTAACCTTGCTTTGTGTTTCTCAATATCATATTTTTCATTCAATTTGGTTTTATAAACCCATTTGACACTTATGACATTTTTATCTGCAGGTAGATCAACTAAATCCCATGTATTGTTTTTTTCAATAGCTTCGATTTCATTATTAATTGCATCTACCCATTCGTTTTTCTTTGCAGCTTCATCAAAACAAGTAGGTTGAGATGAGAAAAATCCAAACTGTACTACATTATCATCTTGGTCATATATATCACACAAACTTCTCATTCTTATCCAAGTAATCCATGTCTTTAAAGAAAATAGGATCCATACTATCCCTATAAAGAAGACCATGTTGTGACATCAAAGACTGAGACATATTGGAGAAAAGGGCCTTCAAACACTTCACGGTAAAGGTATGGTCGAATGTATGTCTAATTGTACCCTAGATTTTGATTTTTGTGACCATTGCATATATGGTAAAAAAAATCGAGTAATATTCCCATTTGGTGCTACAAGAGCAAATGGGACCTTAGAGTTGATACATAGTGATGTGTTTGGACTTGTGCATATTCCATCATTAGGTAAATTTTGTGTATTATGTTCATTCATAGATGATTTTTCAAGGAACACTTGGATTTATTTTCTTAGAAATAAATATGAGGTATTTGATAAATTTAAAGAGTTTAAGGCTCTGGTAGAAAATCAGAGAGAGAAGAAAATAAAGGTGTTGAGGACAAGTAATGGTGGAGAATTATGTGAGAATGAATTCAAAGAGTTTTGTGAGAAGTGTGGTGTAGAAAGGTGGAAAAATGCTCCATACACACCTCAATAGAAAATGGTTTTAGAAAGGATGAATAGGATTTTGATTGAAAAATCAAGGAGCATGCTCAATGGTGTCGGGTTATGACACGAATTATGGGTGGAGGCAATGGGTACTGCATGTTACCTATTAAATAGATCACCCTCATAAATGTTGGTGGAAAAAAATCCAGATGAGGTATGGACTGGTAAAAAACCTTCTCTTGAACATCTGAGAGTGTTTGCTTGTGATGATTATCTACAAGTTCTAAAGGAAAATAGGAGTAATTTTGATAATAAAGTTGAAAAGTGTATCTTTATTGGTTATAAATATGGTATGAAAAATTATATGTTGTGAACATAAATATACGTATAAAATAGATATTTAAGATCAAGATTAAATAATAATTAATAAATAATAATTATTAATAATGAAAGGACATGTCTCAAGGACATGACTATTGGTAAAGGGCACCCCTTGCGTGGGTATATAAAAAAGTCCTCATTCTTCATTGTAAGGATCATTTTATTCATATCATATTCTTATACATTATTATTAAATATATTTACTATCCTTAAATGGATTATTGCGTATTGTCCTATTTATACTGGATATTTACATAGTGAACCATTTGGTTCACCACAGTGGTATTCAATGATTCTACTTAGCTCTTCATCACTCATATCATTTGGTATCGTCAACTACGACAAATCCAAGAACGATTGATGACAGTACATTACATGTCAAAGAAAAAGTCATCAAGCCTTTCATTAATATGCTATGAGGACAAAGCATTTTTAAGGGGAAGGCAATGTTATGAACTTAAATATACATATAAAATAGATATTAGTAAGATCATGATTAAATAATAATTATTAATAATGAAAGGACATGTCTCAAGGACATGACTATTGGTAAAGGGCACCCCTGCGTGGGTATATAAGCAAGCCCTCATTCTTCATTGTAAGGATCATCTTATTCATATCATATTCTTATACATTATTATTAAATATATTTACTATCCTTAAATAGATTATTGTGTACTATCCTATTTATACTGGATATTTACATAGTGAACCAGCTTGGTTCACCACATTATAAGCTTTGGAACCCATAAACTAAGAAGACTCTTTACAATCAGGATGTTGTTTTTAGAGAGATTAAATATGTTCCCAAACAAAAATTCTTACCAAGGGAAGAAGAACCTCAGAAAATATAGTTTGAGTTGGATGATCCAAAATTTGAATCAATAGAAGAAGATGAATAATAAGAAAAAGAAACTTGTACTCCATTATTGAGGATATCAGTGAGGGAAAGAAGGAAACGAGAAAGGTATAGTCCACCTGATTTTCATGCTAATTTTCTTTATGTATTATTGATGATGATCTAAGAACTGTTAGGGAAGTAGTGAATTCATAGGATAGTAAACTTTGGAATAAGGCCATGGTTGAAGAGATGGATTCATTGGATAAGAAGGAGGCATGAGACCTAGTTGAGTTTCCAACTCGAATAAAGGCCATTGGCAGCAAATGGACATTTAATAAGACGTTGAATGTAGAAGGAAAAATAGAGAAATATAAAGCTCGGTTAGTAGAAAAAGGTTATTTCCAGGTAAAGGGAATTGACTTTGGTGAAATATTTTCTCTTGCTTCCAATTAACTTCTATTAGATTTCTTTTATATGTTGTTGTTGATTTTGATTTTGAAGTAGAACAGATGGATGTGAAGACATCATTCCTACATGGATATATGGAAGAATAAATCTACATGAAACAACGAGAAGGATTTACACTGAAGGGAAATAAAGAGTTGGTCTGTAAGCTAAAGAGGTCACTATATGGTCTGAAGAAATCACCTAGGATGTACCAAAAGTTTGACACATACATCCTTGGACTAAGATTTCTAAGGACGACTCATCATTGTGTATATTCTAACTAGGTTGGTAATCACTTCATTTATGTAGTGTTTTATGTCGATGACATGTTGCTGGTAGTAAATAACATCGATGTTATCAAGGAGGTGAAATTACAATTATACTCCAAATTTGACATGAATGATTTTCGTGTTGCTAACTTCAGTCTAGGAATGGAGATTAAAAGAGATTGTGCAAATAGTAAACATTGGTGGAATCAAAGAAAATATGTTGAGACGATATTGCAAAGGTTTAATATGAAGGAAATTAAACCATTCAAGGTTACTATTCTTGTAGGTGTAAATTTTTCTGCAGATAAGTGTTCCAAGACATAGGAAGAGGAAGAGGAAGAGGACATTTCCCATGTTTCATACGCTAATGCGGTTGCAATAGTATATACTAGATCAGACATTGCACATGCAGTGGGATTTTTTAGCACTAGGTATATGTCAAAACTGGGCAAGGAGTATTGGACAACAATAAAGAGGGTTTTTCAGGTATTTGTATCACCCTTCGAATGATTAATTGTTCTACCAAAGATGACCAGGATTGGATGGAGTGTTGGAAATACAGGGGTTTGTTGATGTAGACTAGGCTGGAGATCTGGATCGTAGAATATATACAAGTGGGTATGTGTTTACTCTATTTGGAGGAGAAATCCATTGGATGCACAAAAGACAGGTTGTAGTGGCACTCTCAACTATATAAGTTGAATACATGGCAACCACTCATTCAAGAAAGGAAGTGGTATGGTTACAAAGATTGTGTTTAGGTATTGGGTTGGTACAACAAGCAATAAGATTAGATTGAGTGCAATATTCTTTGAAAAAAACCCAACTTATCATTCACAAAAAAAGTATATTGATGTTCAATATCAATTTGTAAGAGACATGGTTGAAGACAAGAAGGTGTTGTTGGAGAAGGTTGATTCTTTGAAGAATTTTATAGATTCATTAACAAAGTCTATGAGCAACGATAAGTTCTCCTGGTGTAGAGAAACAATGGGAATTATTATTATGGATTGTTGACTATGTAATCTTATGACCGCCTATATGTAAAGAAAATAAAAAGTGGAAGAATGTTGGGTATGTAGTATATTATTTGCATGTGTGTGGGGGGATGCGTCAGATTTGACGATAGCGTATGATGATCCCACCACTTATTTCTCTTTGCGTATGTATGTGTTGGATACTACCCGAGGGGGGGCGGGTGGGGGGTACCAATATTGGTCCTCCCTAGTTATGCAAAGTGTTTGGGGGAGTGCCCTGAATTTTTTTTTTTTGGCAGTTTTTCTATTTTAGCATTTTTTTCAATTTTTAGCAGTTTTCTAAATTAATCTTGGATTAAGGGATTAGTGTTTGGGTAGCTGCGAAATACCTAAAATATTGTATATATTGTATTGTGAATGGTGAAATTAATACAATGAAGAGTTGAGAGGTGTGGCACCAAGGAAGGTTGGTTTTCTCTTGATTAAGGGTTTCAAGTGTAAATCAATGTGTAATATGTGTATGAGTCATTGATTAATTTTTGCTTTGCTTAACAATCTATATGCATTTCTTACTTCACATGTTTAAACTTACAATAAGGAACCTAAACCTAAAATTTTTAACATAGGTGCCTTGATATGTCTTCTAAGTAACCTCCAAATTTCATTATCTGAAGCAGCCCGCAAAAAAAGAAGTTATAAAGAAAATTCCAGGATAACTTTGTTGAAGAATAAAAACCCTAGGATCAATGCTCTTGATACCAAATATTATCAACCAATGCCTTGATAATGATAAAAAAACAATGAATATAGTCCACTTCAAGGAGAAAACATCTATTTACAATATATTCAATTCAAAGACAATATAAGATGATCCTAAGACTAGGTCTCCTTGGTGTATATATAGGAGACAAAGGGTACAATTATAATGAAAGGGTCCGATGAAGGGTTCTATCCTACTGTTGACACTTGAACCCATTAGGACTGAAACAAATACCTCACGAGGATGTAAATTCCCCTGCGTTTTTATAGAAGTGGTACTCATTTTTTATTTGAGATTTTCTTGGGTTTCTGGATATTCAAAATATGGGACTTGACAAAAGTCTAGCGTGGTAATTAAAATAAATATACACATTGCAAGATAAAAATGAAATTTTTTTCTTTTCTTTTTAAATAAAGTTCATGGGAAAGGACCAGGAACCAACCACATTCACACATTTAAATAAAATAAACAAAATTTCCTCACATCCATCATGGTTTAAAAATGAAGATTTTTGATCACATAAAAATAAAATGAAGATGGTCTGTATCCATAAGAAAACTTTAACAAAGTGAGCATGGGAAGCCCTAATAAATATAATGATAGATCAAGGTCAAACACTTTATATTCATAACTCTAGGTTACAAAGTACCGTTGAGATTGTTCCCGAAATAACTCTCTTAAAATTTCTAAAAAATATATAGTGTGTTACATATTCTTTGAAATTTAAAATGCGTTTGTCTTAAAGAATGGTATTGGGGTTCCCGCATACTATAAAACAAATAAACAGAAGAATTAATCTTGTATAAGGAATATGGTGGACGATAAAATAACAACAAGACCTGGTAAGAGGAAAAGAGAAGTTATCAGTCTTCGGTTAAACCTTTCTAGAGAAAGATATGAAATAACTGGATGAAGAACTTGATAAAAAAAGAGAATATGTGATTAGCGTGAACTTACCATGATGGTCTCTCTTGTCTTCACTTTCTTTCTAGTATCCTTTTATTATCTTCATTAATGGTTACATGAACCGTCTCAACTATTTCTTGCCCCTCAGTGGTTAATTTGTCGATAGCTTTCTTAAACCATTCTTCTATATAACTCTTCATTGGTGCCACGTTGATTTCATGCCGGATTTGGATGTAGAACATATCACACTCCAAGTCTCTTAGATCAAGGGAAATGCCATGTAATGTTTCTTCAATGTCCTAATTTTTCATGGAGTAGTCAACCTATGTCATCCTCAACATATTCAAGTATACCATAGAACTTTTCGACTAAAAACCCTTTAAAGACTGATTTGGGATCTTGGACTTCATTAGTACTTCCATCTAGGTCCACCTCCATGATCCTTTTGAATATTTCTTCCCTCCTTGATATGGCTTGGATGCACACTTGAACAATGTTATTCAAGTTTCCTATCCTTTCTTTCCAGCACATGTTTAATTGTTTGATCCGACTTGGAGAGAGAATATTCTCCTCTCTTCTTCTTAGTTCTATCATGTTTGAAACTTTAATATCAAAGGGTACCACAACATCAAGGTAAAAACCTTCTTCGATTTTCAGGTTGGCTTGCAAATACTCGTGGAAGGCATGCACCCTCGATCCAAAAGAAGAAATGTTTTTTGAAATTTCCCAAGCCTCTGTGATTAATGGCATTCTTTTCTTGATATTTCTCTCCACATAGCTCCTGCCTGATGTAAGTAAGCTTGAGGATCCTTTTAATTTAGCAGTGGGCGTGGTGGGTCCAACGATTGCCAAAGGACTGGAAAGAAGTGGAAGAGGCATTAAGGTCTCTTTCAGTTCCTTGATCCTTTCTTTTAACTTCATGTTTTCCTCTTCAAGACCACCAATGGAGTCATTTGGAGCATCACTAGTTGCTCTATGAATTCTAGAAATATGGGAAGGCTGCATATCTCTTTGGTCAACCTATGAACACTATTTTTCTTTCTTATTCTTTACATTATTTTTCTCAATAATAAATTTCTTGGATTCCTTGTCAAAGATAACGATCTGAAAAAGAAACGACTCTTCCTCATTGAAGATATTCGTCTCAATTATTTCCAAAGACAAATTTCGGTGGGTCGTGTTCCCTGACTGATCCAGTGGGGGAATTTTTTTTTCGATGTCTGCCTCGAGCTCCATATATTCAAGGGAGAACCTGTTGATATCACTCTCTATGCGTTGGTCTTCTTCCTCTTACAGGAATTTTTTCCTCTTTTTTCTTAAAGGAAGCTTGTGTGAGATTTCAATTTTTCGTGGTGGGGGATTCTTGTGTCCTCTGGCCCTGAACTATTGTTGGTCACTTTATTATATGGGTGGGTCGCTAGATCATTGCTCTGGGATGTTGTAGTGTTAGGAGTAACAACTGGGGAATGAGCACTCTTCTCGCTGGTACCCTTACCTTTTTCCTTGTAAAATTCATTGGTACTGAGTATAGTTTCCAAGTCACCGGTGTTGTGAGTAGATGAGCCTAATTTATTATCTTCTTCTTCACTTAGAACAATATGGATAAATTAATTGTTGAACCCCACTGCTAGCATATCTTCCACAAAAATTCCGTTAGGGTCAAATCCTTTTATCTTTTCATCATACTTGAGATTCAGATTGTGGAAGTGGTTTGCAAATTCATCGATTTTGTTTATATTTCTAAATACAAAGTCCCCAATTTTCAAGGAAAAGGTATGAATTTATTTTTTCATTTCTCATGAAAAAAGAGAAACCATAAATTATACTTCCTTGTGACTTCTGTAATAAACATTTTATCAGACACGTGGGATGGAATAAAGGCAAGATTTTCATTAGAACTGAAAATCTTGACAACATTATGATTTTCCATTTGCTCCAACATCCCCTTTTTATTGAGGAATTTACTTGCCTTGTTGGATATTATGGGGGTATCTTTTCCAAACAAAAATCCTTTAAAAACCAATACAAAAGCATTGAAAACTTCATAGAAATGCAAAAAATCTTTGTGTCTCCACAACGCTTGGTACCAAAAGGTAATTGGGTCAAATTCATGGTTCACCCTCTTACAAATAGACAATTTAGGAAATTGACAGCAATATGCTATCACAAACACCAAATAAGAGGGCATAGTTATTTTCTTATCCTTTTTGTAATGTGACAATTGGGAAGAGATTTAAATGGAAATCAATTTTCCCTCATCGAAAATGGCTTACTCTTTGACAATAAAATATAAGATATAAAGAATCATACGGGAAATGTTGCCTGCACTTTCTTGGCCCATCACCCTGATGAATAACGAAGAAATTTCCTAAAAGAGGTTTTTGAACGAGTTGACCTACAATTTGGTAATATCTCCAGGGATGGCCGCAGGAATCTCCAAGAATTCAGACAAGAGATCTAGGTCGTTTTCATGCTTTCTCATGAAATCCCTACAATACTCTCCTTTGAAAGTAAGTGTTGGTTCAGGGACTTTCAACATCTTACACAATACTTGAGGTGAAAGAGAGATGGGAGAATGGTCTTGAAGTTGAATAATCCGCTGACATGGTATATATTTCTCAACACACCATGCAACTAGTTCCTTGTAGTAAAAAACCTTAGGGACACACCTTGCATGAGAAATTACTGACATCCACATCACTTCCTTCTAAACAGAAGGGGATGAATAGTAAGAATACGCTCTAAACCACTGAAAATTCTAGTTCTCATGCCAAAAATTATTCAAAGTATCACCACAAAACTTCTGTCGAGCAAATGTGGCCATAAGTTGATGAGAATGTTCCTTTAATCTAGATAATATTTGCAATGGGTGCCTTAGAGAGATAACCATAATATAATCTTCGTCATATCATGTTTTAATGTGGTTTAATGAAAAAATATCCTCGAGCCCTTCGCTTATTAATGACGATATTTACAGAACATACATGATGAATTAGTAGAATTAAACCATTATTAAATGGGTATTAGAAAAATCATGAGGATGGTGGGGACGAATGAGAGAAATTAGGATTTGGGAAATTTTGTGAACCCACTAACCAAGGAACCTGCGGTTGCGAAAGGTCGAAAATTGACTAAGTGTTGTAATGCACTCGGTTGGACTCAACATAGGAAAGGTGAGATACTTAGAAGGTCGGTGAGTCCTATGGTCATAATGTAGATCGTAGATATTTGGGTTCAGAATGGATATCACAGAACTCGGTATGTGAAATCTAGAACCCACGAACCCACGACTACATAAACAATTAAGTATAGAATAACATTGTGATTGGTCAGACTCATGATATGATAATATGGATGGGAGTGAGAACCTTCCAACCCACCAACCCGCCATTCTAAAAAGAAAACCGACTAAGTATAGTAACTAGAAAGGAAGAATAGAATAGAAGGGAAAAATAAAAACGACTAAGCATAGTAATTGGAAAGGGAGAATATAAGGTAAAAAGAAAAAGGGGAATTTAGGTAAGTATAGAAGAGGGAAAATAAGTTGAAAAAATAAGTTGGGAAGATATAAAGGGGAGGGAAATTTAGAAGTGGGAAATGGTCTCAACAACCGGCTCCAACTATGGGATGATAATCCCCTGCGGGTTGTCAAGAATCTAAGATCTCTATGACTAGGCACTTCCATCCATTGGGATATGGAGTCAAAGTAAGAATATAAAAAATGAAAAATAAAATTATTTACAATGAGAATGAGAAAGTATTAGGAGAATAAAACTTTCAAATGTTTCCCGTTGATAGGAAACATTAATATTTTACCCTTCATGTCTTGGAGCATATAGGAGTTAAAACCCTGGACCTTTTGTCCTTGGCATTATTGCAAAGCAACACCGGTTCTCCCTTCTAAAAATTATTTAAAGTTGCACTCTGATCAGAATATATTTTGACACATTGCTTCCTCTGAGAAGTTCGATTCATGGATTTGCTTTGTTCTTCTTCCAATTTCAACAATTGGTTCATCCTCCTTTGGATAGATGAATTATCTTCTTTATCTTCGGTATTAACCACAAAAGTCAATGCATTGAGTTCAAGGCTAATTGGCATTTTCTCTTCTTTCTCATAAACCACTGTATACGGGGACATCTCAGTGCTTTCCTTTGGAGTCATTCTGCTTGCACACAACACGTCATTCAACTTCAAATGCTAATTTCTTTGGTTCTTGTCAATAGTTTTCTTTAGTATCTGAACAAACGTTTTATTTCTAGTTTCAACAAGACCATTTCCTTGTGGATAATAATTTGATGATTGACCCATGATAATTCCATATTCTCCACAAACTATGTAAACTTTGACTTGATGAAAATCAAACCATTGTTAGTGATAAATTTATCTAGGACACCAAATCTTGACAGAATGTTATCTTTGAGGAACTTAATTGACTATTCAGAACCAAATTTCTTTATCGCTACTACTTATGGCCATTTCATGAAATAATATATAGCTTTGAGAATGTACACATGTCCCTTTACTTATGATTAATTGGCCCAACAACATGAAGTCCCCATTGGGAGAATGGTTTTTCTACAATTATGGGTTGTAAAGGCATCGCATATCTCTTCATTTTTACTGTGGCATGATACATACTTCTTTATAGTGGAATATGAGTCTCTAGAAATTGATGGCCAATAGAACCCAACTCTTATTATCTCGTGGGCAGTGGTGGTAGGTGCAAAGTGTCCACCGCATATTCCTTGATGGAATTCTCTCATCAGTTCTTGAGCTTGGTTTTCATCAACGCATCTCAGAAACATACCATCGTAATTCCTTCTTAATAGTATATCAACAATCAACACATATTTATTTTCCTTCATCTTTAATGTTTTTCTCTCCTTAGGGCTCATGGTGATAGGAAATTGCTCGGACCTCAGGTAAAATACAATGTCTCCATACCATTATTAATTGGCCAATGGTTCTCCTACTAAAATTGAAATCATTCCATCCACAAAATCACTATTCTCTATGAGCTTGCATAAACCTTGTCCTTTGAAATATTTCAAAGGTTTAATTTCAATATCATACTCTTGTATCTTGGCCAACTAGTTAGCGCATTTTCCTTATTGATTCAAAATCATCTTAATTGGCTATGAGGGAACATAACAAATGACACGAGAGTTCAATATGTACGTCCAAAAGTTAGACATCACTTTTAAAAGAGCCAAGGCTTGCTTTTCTAGTTCTGAGTACCTCAATTCATAGTCATGTAAGGTTTTTCTGATGAAATTGATTGGGAGTTCTTCACCTTTGGTATTCTTCTGAGTAAGAACTGATGCAACGATTGTTTCTATGGTGAACAGATAGATGATTTAATCCCTTTGAAAATATGGACTAATGAGGATTGGAGCTATGGTGATTTCTCCTTTGATATTATTGAAATCTTCTTGAATATCTGTTATCCATTCAAACCTCTGCTCATTTTTTAGCAACAAATTTATCAACTTCACAATACTAGCATAGTCAAGAAAAAAACTTCACACAAAATTGATCTTTCCAAAAAACAATTAAAATACCTTCTTGGATGTTGGGGATTTGATCTCATTTATCTCTTTAACTCTTTCTGGATCTATATAAATCCATTCCTTGCAGACAATATGACCCAACAATTTTCCTTGAGTTACAACAAATAAGCATTTTTTTTGGATCTAGAGAGACCATATAATCTACATCTTTCAAAAAAAGATCTAATGTGATAGATATGATCACCCCTTATCTTTGAATGCACTGTCAAGTCATCTTGATATTCTTCCATAAAAATTCCTATCAACCCGCTAAATGCATGATCCATGGCCCTCTGGAATGTGGCTCCAACATTCTTCAAACCAAAGGGAATTATGGCATATGCATATGTCTCCCACGGTGTCATGAATGTCATCTTTTCCATGTCTTCTTCAACAACCAATACTTGGTTATATCTAGAAAACCACCCAACATGGACATGCAAGTTGATCCAGTTACTTGTTGGAGGAGGAACTCCATATTAGGTAAATGAAAGTTATCCTTTATGTTTGCTTTGTTAAGATCTATGAAATCAACACACATCTGGATTTCTCGGTCCTTTTTATTACAATCACATGATTTTAAGTCCAGTCAAAATGTCTGATGGGATAAGTTATTTCAACTGTCTTCAATTTGTCTAATTAAATCTTTACTAGAGGTTCCAGTTTGGGGTTCATCATCCTTATTTTTTTCTTTACAGTCTTTGCCTCTTCTGTCAAAGGAATGATGTGCTGGAATATTGTTTTATCATAAGATTTCAAATAATCATAGGTCCATGCAAACACATCAATGTACTCATTATACAGTGCAACATATTGGTCAACTTCTTCATTAGTACAATCAACTCCCAAGTTGACATATTTCGGGAAACTATCATTTCCAATATTGATCTTTCTCGTTTCTTTCACTTTTTGAATTGGAACTTCTTCTAGGAGATTCTTAGCATGATCATCTTTTGTAAACAAAGACTCAGATTGTATACAGCCTTTAGGGACAATAAACATGTGATCGTCTTTATCATCATCATCATCATTCAACAAAAACATTTCCATTTGTTCATCATTCTCAAACACTTGCAAATATTCCATGTTGTCGAGCATAGAAGGTTGGAATGCTCTTTCTACATGAAAATACGTTTTGCTTTGTATATCATCTGGGTTTGAAAATGAGGCCGCCAAGGTCAATGAATATTCCTTGTGATTATTGTCCTTTGGAATGAAAGAAATGTTGAAGGAATTGAAATATTCCATTAATTCGTTGAATCTTTTGAAATATAACTTATGTCTCTCCTTTTTGATTTTATACCTTTGGATGACATGATTAATTACCAACTTGGAGTGGCCAGTCATAATAAGATGTTCTATCTTCATTTCTTGTGTGAGGATCATCCCCTAAATTAAGGCTTCATATTCTGCCTCATTATTGGTAAACGAAAATTCTATTCTAATAGAATGTGCATGCACAACCTTACTTGGACTTGTAAGAACAATTCCAACTCCGCTCTCGGATTTTGAAGAAGCTTCATCGAATGACATCCTCCTATAGCCTTCGAACAAACATTCTTGATTCTTCATGTCTTGAACTTGCTCTAGGCTTTCATTATGTTCCATGTCTAGGATAACATAGTTTCCATTCCCAACATCTATATAATCTTCCATTAATTCATTGTCCTTGTTCTTGAAAGAGAAGGGTTTTCTAGGTTCACCGGGCCCCTTGATCATTGCTCTTTCTTTTCCTAGGAGGATCATACAACTTCCATCTTTAATTTTATATACCCTGATCATGGATGACCAATATATTCCTAGAATAACTCCATATGCCAGAGAAAGGTCAACCACAATAATATTGAAAACCATAATAATATGGGGAGATGTAACATCCTCCTCGTTACGACAACCAATCTAGTAACAGGTGCAATTTTTTTTTTTTAAGTGTGTGCGCGCGTGTAGAAGTAACCACATGCTTAACTGTACGATGCCACTCAACAACCAACAAGACGCAACCACGACAAGGCAAGACTAAAGGCACACAACGAGTAACTGTAACCATGTGCGATCACAGGCATAAGGCGCACAGCACCACATTAAGACATACTGGGGGTGCACGGTAAGAACACAGGGGAAGGAGTCCACGGGGTTAGGGTTACTATTTATACACAGGAAAGCAGGGCGTTTAGTCTTATGTCCTCTCGAAAGAAGATTAGACAGGCTCCTGGTTGACTGCTCAGGCAGAAACTAGTAACCCGACCCAAAACATGACGCAAGTAAGACAAATACAACAAGACGACCCTGACACATCACATAGAACACTAGCGATAAACGCCCCTAGACCTAGGGCGTACAACTAGCAGCTGTAATCAGGAAACAACACCGGGTGTTAAGTATAGTACAGTCACAGAGGGAAGAATCCAACAGTAGAGTTTACTATTTCTGCACAGAAAAGCAGGGCTTTTAGTCTTATGTCTTCTCGAAAGAAGATTAGACAGGCTCTTGGCTGACTGCTCAGGCAGAAACTAGTAACCTCCGTCAGGTGTGTCGCAAGAGTGGAAACCTTGCCTTTAAAGGGCCCGAGACTCTTGATACGGCACGAGATCTTTTACACAAATAATCACACATGCAGACATACATACTAAGGCTGCGAGGAGTCGTCTTCCTCCTGCCTGGCACAAGCAGACCAAGCAATACAAATGACTACAACCGAGTACCATAATACGTAAAGAAATCCACGACCCCTACGGGAAGCGCAGTCCAAAAGAACCTTGACAACAACCTACCAACATTAACGAGGCATTATCCACGACTCAACCAACATTAATTCCTGGCCCATTACTACTTGTAAGTACTGCTAGCTAGAATTACATCTAATGCATAATCTCAATACACATCTAAAAGCTAGAAAATTTAGAACCAAATTTAATGCATAAACTACCCCTTTAAACTTATGGAACTTAATGTGCATAACTTTCATATATAATCAATATACGTCTAATACATCCAATTACATCTAATCCATTGCTTGTAAAACCTCAATTAAACATTATCTGAATTACAAGGCTTTCTTATTATTGAATACTAACTACATAAGTAAAAGGTTGCTTCCATAAGGCTGTCATGAACTAATCTCTCAATCTGCCCCCTACTTCTAAGTTCAATCAACTAGCCACTAAATTGCTGCATTGGTAAAATCTTACGGGAAAAGTAAAGGTTCAAGGCATAGGTAATATGCTAAACTAATTACAATATTATTGATCATAATATTATTAAGGAACACATCCATAATAACCATGCCATCATAATTTAGATCAAATCTTGCAAATTGAATTATCCCTAACATTTACTTTCATGTCACTACACTATCATCATATTCTTATTCCTTTTTTTATCAATAAAATAAAGTTACCTAACTTACCATAAAACATTCCAATATCACATTTCAAACAATACATTACAATTACGAATTTATAAACAATAATTTCGAGCTAACTTTAACATCATACTCTAATCTTGCGATCTGGTTTATATGGTAAGAACAATCCATAATCGAACAACAATCAAGATAACCTTCGCATACATTAACCTTCCACATTCACTATGACTACTGCATTTTATCTTCAAGGTTTTTAAAAATAAACCCTTGGTAATAGTGCTTGTCCTTATCTGGAGAATAATGGTTAAATCATGAAATTTTTTAAACGTTGTTTACATCTATGAAAAACATTTACTTCTTATACTTAATCTGGCTATGAAAGGTTTAAATATATTTCATTCATATAATGTAGATTCTATTTGGTTTTAAAAGGTGGCAATACAATATTGTTCAAATGCATACACGTGTAAGAGTTTTCTGGTGTAAGATTAATACAAGAGAATAATGTCCTTCATGAATTCCAACCATTGTTGGTATTGCCTTCTTACACAAATAATTGATATCATATTAAGAGCTATATTTATAATTAAGTGAACCGTTACCCTAAAACTGACAGAATCATTAAGGCTGCCAAGAGTTAGTCAGAAGGGGGAACTCAGCCAATTGGAAATGGTACACAGGAGGGAAACGTTGGTCAAGGCTACATGGTTTGGTGATAGTGAAAGTGTCTGATTCATCGACTGGAGACTACGAGATAACATTATAATTAAGAGCATGGTAGTATATAAAACAACAAATTTAAATGACAATATTGAAATGCCAAACACCGATATATAAAAGGCAATATTGAAGGATAACGATAATTAAAACTCGTTGTACAGTAACAACTTCCTGTTACAGATCTGGGTGGCATTAAAGCTGGCAAAGTTAAATTCACTCGCAGTCACAGGTAACCCATCAACGCAGACTAAACGCCCACGAAATCCATGCCCACGCTGTGATAAAACCCTCGCTATAAAGAAAAACAAAACACCCAAGCACTCTGTAAAAATGCACACCGGATTAATTACATCAACAGAAGAGGAACGCCCAAAACAGTAAACAAATCGCGGAGGGGATAAAATGCCCATTAAAACCAAAATGCCCAACAAGAAAGGCTCATGGTGTATAGTAAAACGCCGAAGGGATTGCTCGCTGTGTAAGGAAAGAAAATGCCCAAAAATACAACTGCAAAAACGCCCCTTTCTACAACTGCCAAAACACCCAAAAGAAAAAGAAAAAACGCCCATTCTATAGTGCAAAATTGCCCAGAATACAGTGGCATATAAAGCGCCCAACAACAGTGCAATTCGCCCAAATTACAGTGGCAAGACAACCAAAAACGAAATGAAAAAAAAACACTCATTCCACAGCTGCCAACATGCCAATAACAAATTGTAACACACAGTTCATTCACATTTAAATCGAAGATCTGAAACGCCCAATCTCAGTAACACTCAGGTCATAACTCATTAAACGCAAAAACAAAAAAAAAACGCCCACTCTGGCCCTAACACGACTGGAGTTGCAATAACAATGGTGGATGCAAGAGTTTCGGAGGGTTGGCAGCTGAGAGGTTTCTAAAACCCCTCTTTCTTCAACAGGGAGCTCGTGGGTACAATTAAATTTAAAACGTATCAGTAGAAATCTGAGTATCATCATGTTAAAACCAAATTAAAATGCATTGATTACAGAAAACCACAGAGGATAAATTGAAATGCCAGGTTAAATTAATTTGCCCGATGGTAGACAATTTTCCAGAGGTAAAAATGAATTAATGGAGGTATTCCCGAGATAAACAATTCTTTTTTTTCTCCAGTAACCATTAGTAAAGACGAATCGCCATAAACAATTTATCACTAACCATTTCTAAACAATTTTGCCGGAATTAAAATCATACCGTAGCCACTCGCCCGCTTCGGAGACGTCCCACGCTCCGTGCCGCGTCCGCTCTCCTTGCCGCTCCCGCTCGCCGACCGCAGAAAGCTCACCGGTACCTCCCAGCCAAACGCTAGGGGTACTCTGCTTCCCCCTTAGCCCCCCGAGCCGTAAAGGGGCCACACAAGAACCAAAGATAAGACTAGCTTCTCAGCTCGCCTCCACGGCTGAGCTACCACTCCAACATAGCTGAGATAAACCCAACTCCTCACAAGCAACCCGTCAAGCCACAATTCGGCAGCGTAACTTTACGCTAACCGTTCATCCCTTCTTCCTTCCTTTCCCCTTCTTTTATAGAAATTTGAGACCCACCTACTTCCTTAAATCATTAATTAATTAAGTTTTTATGATAAACCTCTAAACATTCTCTGTCGTCCAAGTGTCACTCATCCCTATGGTTCTCCAAAAATTAATTTCTTTTTAATGATTAAAAGACCCTGTTAGTGCTCTGTAATTTGCCCAAGGCTGTAAGGCAGTCACAGAGGCAACATCAAAACCACTTCGAGTCTTGGATCTAGCCCTCCAAGACTCATAAAGGGATCTCTCTGTCTGATATAGCTTTGTTTGAAGAGATATTAGGCTAGTTATGAAGAAAAATGGGCTTTGTTGTCAAAGTGTTTTTGAATTGGTTACGACAACCATTCTAGTAAAGAACCGCCTCGTTACGACAACCATTCCAGTAA
>ML785662.1:1129007-1139316 GCA_009831015.1 Picea engelmannii | reverse complement strand
TGTCACCCCCTCTTAATCTGCTGGTGATTTTAGCTAGATTTTGAAGCAATTTTTAGGAGCCTTGTGTCATCCATGTTGTTTATCATGTTCTTGTACATTAAGTACCTAATAATAGTTGTGTTATCAATGGGAGAAATACTCTCTTCTATGAGGAGGATATGATAGGGTGTGTTGCCTTTAATCTGGAGATTATAAGTGATAAAATTCTTTGAGATCTATATATATATATATATATATTTATCCAATGTTCTTGAGATATACTACATCCCCAAATGTCACATCCATATAAGATAACAGGAGTGACAAGAGTCTCAAAAATGAACTTTTTCTTATCCCATAGCTAAAGGCCCACTAATTTACAATTATTTTCAATCCCATAATAATATTTCCACCCTCTATTTATATTTTTCTCCATGAAATAGTTCCAATTGATCTTCTGATGAATATTGATTCCAAGATACTTGTATGAAGACACTTCCTCCAAGCTATTTTTTTCATACATGGGATTATCATCAATGATCTTTTGGGATTTAATTATCAGATCATCAGCTAAGATGAGCCCCTTCGATGTATTCAGATACTCCCGTAGTTGAATTTTTAATTCTGTTAATTCTGGTAAACTCATTTGGTAAGGTGCTTTAGAGATAGGGGCTGAACCAGGTAGTAGGTCGATTGAAAAGTCTATCTCTCTCCTTGGGGGTAATTCTGGTATCTCATCAACAAACACATCATTGAAATCATGCACGACAACAAAATCCTCCAAGCTAGTTTTATTTTCTTTTTCCAATAGATTTATCGCTTGGATGGCATAAATCTAACAACCCTTTCTTATGCATTTCTTAAATTGCATTACTGAAATCTGTCTAATTGAGATTGGTTTTTGTATACCTTTAACTGTCCTAACACTATCTCTTTCATATTTATATTTGAGTGATTTTTCATAACAATCTAAAACTGCTTTATGCCTTTCTAACCAATCCATTCATATAATTATGTCATAAGACCCTAACGGTAGAATGTTCAAATTTGTCTTTGTGTTTTGAACACCTAAACTAAACTCACAATCAGAAATAAAATCAAATACTTTTCTTTTTGATCCTATTTCTAGTTGTACAAGCCAATATTTTGCATGTCTTGTTTTCTTAAGTTTATTTGAATCCACTACACCAGGAGCAATGTAACTCAACGTGGCTCCTAGATCAATTAAAACAGAAACACGAGTATTGTTAATTTTACCTTCAATTTCCACTACAGTGGACTGGTGATCAACTTGTTAGCCATCCATGACTACATTGATCTGATGTAAGCTTCTTCCCACATCTCCCTCTATAGAGGCTTCATGTAGGTTGTGAACCATTATCCTGGCTGCTGAAGTCAAACGTGAATAGTTCCTCCTTAGGTGAGGTTCTCCACATTCTCAACATTTTAACGGTTCATGGGGGTTTTCCCCAAACTTCTTTGTTCCCAGATTAACTGGTTTACCACCTCCTTGGGTGTTCTGGGTGTTGGAGTGAAAATATTTCCTTGGAAAACATTTTGTTGTGTTCCAAAAAGGGGCTGGCTGATATCCCTTCTTCCGTTGATTCATTCAGTCTTGTTTCTTGTCTTTCCAAGCTTTGATAAATTTTGATTGTTGTTTGTATTGGTCGTAACACATTCGGGCCTTCCTAAAAACTTCACTTGAGGACTTTGGATTATCAAATTCGATTCTTTCCTTATAGGACTATGGTAAATAGCTCATGAACCGCTCGATTTTTACTTTGTCCTCCCGGATATAAGGCACAAACCTTTGTAATTCTAGGAATTTGTTTATTAGGTCATCCATAGCCATTTGACCGAGTCGTATCTCATAAAGCGCTTTCATTTTTCTTTCATAGTAACTTTTAGATAAATACTATTTCTTAAAGTACTTCTTAAAATCCGACCATTCCATCTGTTCTTCCTTTAGGCCCTTGGAAAACTTCAGGTCCTGCCACCATATGTTATCCTTTCCTTTCAGATTATAGATGGCCATTATGACCTTCGTATTGTTGGAATAGTTGTATATATGGAAATACTTCTTTATATCTAATAACCATGCTTCAACTTCCTCCCCTGTTCTGGATTCCCCATCAAAGGTAGACGGTTTGATTTTCTTAAACTCTCCCTCTAGATGGTCCACCTGTTTCCTTTTTCTTCCTGTTTTTGTTTTATCTTCTGCGGAAGGTGTACCTTCAGAAGAGCTATCCTCTTTTTCTGCTTCAGGACCATAATTCTTGGAGGCCCTTTTACTGACCTCTTTTTCTTGATTATCTTTCTTTGGGATCTTCTTTGTCACTATGCTTCATAGCAGAACTTCATTTATTTCCTGTTGTTCCTATTGTGCCTTTTTCAGTTTCTCATTGTCTTCTTTGAAAACTTGTAGCTCCACAATGAGATTTCTCATAGTTTCCAGAAATTCAGTAGGTGAAATTTCGTCATTGTTCTGCCTCTGATCTTAAGAATGCCTTTTTTCAGGATTCTCCTTGAGTCTAATTTCTGCTTCGTTCTAGGTTGCCATGATTACAACAGAAATATAGTGTTTTTTGTTTGTAACAATAATTGTTTTGTTAGTTTTACATAAACAAAAAAATATATACTAAGTAAATATTTTGGCCCTGCTTAAGGTCCAAGTGTTGTAACCTTTTCTCTGATTCCATATGTAATGTACCCCAATTTATCAAATAATTTTTCTTTTTTTTAAAGAACTAGGGTCATTAGAATTATTCATATTCTTTGGATATTCTTCAACATTTCTTAACTATAATAATAGAGCGATCTGAATACTTATTTTATCCTCTATCATTTACACATATTATTTTCTGGGTCGGCTGAAAAAAGAAGACCCTATCTCAATCCTACCCTTAAGGAAAGTGGTAGGTAGTTAGGTTTCTTAAACAAAAATTATATTGATCACTATAGTATTTTAGTTTTGAAATGCAAAAACATAGGGCATACTATGTAACATAAGGAGGTATACAATGACTGTAGGCCGAATGTATTGATTAAACTAAAGGTAAAGGGTGAAAGGTTTCCATTAATGGAGTTAATGATATCACGACATAATAAGTAAGTATTAGCGCTTGGAAGGGTTTCCATTAACAAATGGTGTGACTATTTGTCTTAACCCTCCCTTAAGAACTAACCCCGCCAAAAAAAATGGCTAACGGTCCCAACAGTTGGAGTAAAGACCCTACCCAAACTAAAAACAAAGACTAAATGAGAAACCTAACAAGATGAAATTGTAGTCGCCATAAATTTATGTGAGGTAGACAGATGTACGACTATCATGGTTTAAATTACACCTTGCCTGAAATATTTATGGCTCTTTGAAATGAAAACCCTTGGACTCATCATTCATCCGAAGTACCCATTGGAATTCCACCACCTCACTCTGAACACATGGGAGAGGTACTTCTTGTCATTAATCACCATTGATCTTATTCGGTGGGGTTCCCTACGACTTATCATTTCAACATTACCCTAAGTTCTATGAGCCCTTGGGAAAACACTCTGTGTTATGTCTGTAACTTTTCCTGTGTGTAACCCTGATGACGAAGGAGGCTACCTTCTCCATGCAAGAAAGGAGGTGTTAAATGTCTATTGGTCCCTCTTTTATTGGGTAAGTTCTTCAGAACCTAAAGCTTGGTCTATTGTGACCTATCCGAGGTTAGTCGCACTTAGAATTCATCTCTGTAATGGTCTTTCTTTCAGAGGTTGGTTAAGAACCTCCTTTCTCAATAATCTTGACTCGCGAAAGAATTTCCCTTTGAACTTATCCTTAGTTACACAAGAGTTGCAAAGGTGTTGGGTAGTGGTTTTAACTCTTTTATTAAGGGTGTCATTCGTTCTCCAACAATCATTTTTTTTGCAATGTCTTTTATGTAGGAGTTTAAGTTATTGTATTAGAGGCAATATCAATTGTGTTCAGGTTCTGCTAATTCATAAATTTCCCCAGCCTCTTTTTGATATGTAGCCGGATAATCGTTTCTTTGACCCTAAGTGTTTCCACATATAATACTCTTGTAGGGTAACGATATTGCCAAGAGTTCTATCATGGCTCGTACCTATTTCGCGAGGGTTCTTCGTCGAGGCCGGATTTGATCCTCATTGTTTAATAATCATTTTTTTTTAATGGTCAATTCCTACTGTATTTTCTGTATGTATGGGTCATATTCCTTTTATTTATACTGTTGTTTCGTGTTAAGTCCTTAAGTTTCCAATCCTGGTCTTACCATAAAGAATCTTCCATTCTCGGGTTACAACCCGCAATTCATTGATGTAGGTTAAGGTAGGTTTTCTTTATCATTGTACAAGATTTGGATTCATTTAGTGTTTTCCCTAATCGTGGATAAACACATTTAATCATATGGTAATGGTTTTCACTGTGTGTTATTATTGTTTCAGAGCTTTAATAAATTCCTAGGAGAATTTACCCAACACTTTATTCGGAAAATGTGGTCGTTAGAATATATATATAAACCCATCTTGTCTTTATAAGAAGGAAAACAAATATGGTTTTTAGGCACCCTCAATTCCTGTTGAGATCTCGTTATCTTTTATCGTCAGCCTGAAGCTTACATTTTATTACAGTGGTAAGGGTGAAGTCTGATGGCTATATTGGTGAACTGTATCTGTATAAATTTATGGAGTACATTTTTTTTTTGTATATTCTTTATCATTTTAATTTTCAAAAGATTCTTTTTATTTATTTTTGGTATTTATGGTTAAAGAATTGTTTATTGTGATCTAATGATGGGACCCCTTGCTTTTGCAAGGGTACCCATCAGGTCGACCTTGGCCCACTTCTCCCTTCCAGTCTGTGGATGACTTCCTCATTAATGTTTTCTTGGTTTTCTCGCAAGACTGTTGATGTCTGAAGTCTCGTGATTCAGGTCTGCATCCTATGTAAAAGGTACTCGAGTTCTAAATACAATGCTTAAAATATTAATCCAGGTTCTATTGCGTGAACTGATTCCATGTTAGAATACAGTTATCGTGGGCATAAGCACCAGAATTATATGGCAATTGGTTATCTGTATATTCAGTTTAAAGAAAGGTCATAAGGGCCAAATCCTTACTTCTGTGCAGGGGTGATTTTAAGGATGGAAATTTATTTTAAAATGTAGAAACCTTGGCGAATATTACTAATCTTTCATATGCCAACTATGAAATGTTTGCGATATTTTTATAAAAATATTCAAATTTATAAGGATTTTATATAGTTTGTATAAAATTTTGGCGATTTTTAAGGTAAAATAATTTTATCCTATAGAATTTGGGTGAATCATTTTTAGAATAGCGAATATTGTTTTGGGAAAACCATGTAAAATTAGCCCATGAGCGAAATTTAGCCCCTAAAATCATCCCTACTTTTTTGTAATACAAATGAATAGTATGTAATGATCAAGATTATACCAGTGTTCATAATTGTATAGTCGACTTATATGGAAACTCAATCAGTCAATTCCTTGTTCGGTATATTAGATATATTATACATAGAATTTTGCAATGGATAGAAATTTTCGACTATCATTGAAATATGTATATGCATATCAAATTATATGGTTCGAGAATGTATGTCCTTCAATACATTTAGTTTTTTCTCCTGTATTATTTTATTTCAGAACATTGTTTGTGGATAACTAAACAGTTCACTTTCCTCTATTCCATTGACATCTGGTGAAATGCACACAAAGGGTATTTAAAGGGGTCTGAAATTTTGGTACATACATACATATATACATACATACATACATACATACATATACATATACATATACATATACATATACATATACATATATATAGATATACATATATATATATATATATATATATATAGTTACTTCCTATTGTATGAAATCATTTCTAGTCTTAAGTGATATTTTCACAGCCTGATCATCCTAACTTATTATTTATTACAACCTGTGTATTTCGCCTATAATAATATACATGTATGTATAAATCTAAGCTTTCAAGTTTACTTCCATAATTTTCTTACTCACGGAGTACAATTAAACTATAAGGATTATATTATATTTTAATTTTATTCCAACAATATATAAATCAATAGAACAATTCATCCAGAATTAAAGAGATGACCTATATATATATGAATCCCAAATTTACTTTCAAAATTTCTTTAGCGTTTGGAGAGACTAAAGTTCACTTACAAAAACTGAATATCTAGATGTATATGAATCACATAAATGGTAGGGATTTCTAGCACAATATTTGAAATGATATTCTATTTAACACATATGCATCTCCTAATATTTTTCCATAATTAAATTCCATTCCCAGCCAAGATACATAGAGAGTTTTTCTCAATGCCTACAACTAAACTGTAAGGGTTTATCCTACAGTTCACACCATTCCATGAAAATTTAATAAACAAAACAATTCATCTAGATTTAAATAGATGCATTCTATCAGCCAATAAATCAAATAACATTTGACCAGAGAAGGAGTAGATAGACACATCTGAACAATTTCTGAACAATAAATGGAACAACCAAGTTCCTCCCAACCTTATAACAGAACAACCGATTTACTTGTCCCGTTAACTCCTTAGCCTGACCATGAATCCATGAGGGCGAACTCTAGAACTCTAGAACTTCTCATGAAAGGCAAGGCATGTAATGAAAATGGCATGCCATGTCATGGCTTGACAAGGCATAACATTGGCATGGAATGACATGTTAAGGCATGGAAATAACATGGAAATGGAATGGATATAAAATGGAATGATATGGCATGGCATGGCTTGGAAAGGCATGACATGGTAAGGAAATGGAAGGAAAGGTATGGCATGGCATGAAAAGGTAAGGAATGGCATGAAAATTCATGACATGGAAAGGAAAGGCATGGCATAGCATGCATGGAAAGGAAAGGAAATGTAAGGCATGGCATGACATGAAAAGGCAAGGCAGGTCATGACATGGAATGGCATGGCATGACAAGGAAAGGCATGGAAAGGCATGACAATGCATGGCAAGAAAAGACATGGAAAGGCATGGCATGGCATGGAAATCCATGTCAATGGAAGGAAAGGCATGGTATGGCATGGAAAGGAGAGGAATGGCATGGAAATGCATGGAATGGAAAGGAAATTCAAGGCATGGCATGAAAATACATGGCATGGTATGGAAAAGAAATGTAAGGCAAGGGATCGAAATGGCATGGCATGTCATGGCTTGGCAAGGGATATAATTGGCATGGCAATGACATGGCATGGAAATGCATGGAAATGGCATGGCATGGAATGCCAAGGGAATGGCATGGCATGGAATGGTAGGGATTATAAAGGTATGGAAATGACATGGCATGGCAAGGCATGGCGATGACACAGAAATGGAAATGGCATGCCATGGAATGGCATGAAAAGAAATGACAATGGCATGGAAATGACATGGCATGATAAGGCATGACATTAAGAGGTTTGTGGGATTGGGTTTGGGAGGGTCATTTATCTCCTTGTGTGCTCTAACCTAAAAATTGGGTAGGAATGTGCAATAAAATCTCATAGATGGTGAAGGGAAAAGAACAATGGTTTCATGTCTCCCTGGAGGAATTATGGTAGCATAGAATTAATTTCTATGGTGTGTCATGGAAAGTAACCTCAAAATCCTTATTTGTAGGTGAAAAATGATACCCATTCTAAGATCTAGTTTCCATGTGAACTGCCTCATTCTATCGATCAAAATCAATAAGTTTAGTGGACATCATGGAAGACTAAATAAATGTTATTAATAATTGATTGGTTTAACAAAATTTACATATACCCACTACACAATATAAACAAACATGAGTGCATTAGTGAGTCATTGAGTAGTATTTTTGGCATTTATGAAGGGTTACAAATAAATCAAATGATTTTATATATGTCATGCATAGAAAGAGGGAAATAATGTGTGTGCCCTATAAAATGGTCAAATTATGGATTGAATAAACTAAGAAACTAACAACTAGGCTTGTCAAAGGAATTTCAAGGGAAGACTAGGGTCAAGGTTTTGTCCTAAGGAGACTAGGAATACTAGGACTTATACCTAGAGAAGAAAATAAACACTTTTATCATATATCTCTGGTAAGAGAAGAAGTTAGGGTTTTGTGGAATTTGAAAACCCTAATGCTACCCAATGTTCTTGTTATCAAAAAGATATAGAGAGTTGATATTGTACATGTGTGGGATACAAATGTAGGTTCCAAAAAAGACTTATCATTGTGTATGCTACCTTGTTGATGATCTCTGATGGAGTGAGATACTGGCTAATGTTATATTATGGTTTCCATCGCTAGGGTTTGAAGAGCTTGACTTCTAACAACCCCTAATAAGATATTGGTAGGTGCATGCACTTCATATTTTAAATATTTATGAAGTGTTTGGGTTGTCCAAATGTTGTGTACTTGCATAATTGAATTTTAACTTCTCCCATCTTCGTAATTGAGTAATTCTAGTACTAGTTATGGAGGTTAATTTGACATAATATTGAGCTGAGATTGTTAAGTGATTTACAATTATGTAGAAGATAAATGAGAACATTTATTTATATAATAAACTATTGTAATATGTCATTTTTTAGGTAACAAATTTTCAAGTGACCACTATTTGAGTGTGGATTGTCATTGTATTTAGATGGAGATAATTCAAGAGGTAGTCCATATTGTTGGTTGTGAGTTCAAATATGGATATCCACAACATTCATGAAAATAATTCAAAAGGAATGATCTATTGATGATGTAGAGATGCATGGTTGATTAACAATAAATGCTACATGAGAACCATTAATTGATTATGGATTTAGCACTTATTAATGTTTTCCACCACAAGATATTCATTAATACATAATGAAAGTATTTATAATCACTTTAGAAAAAAATCAAGGGATTAATACACATAAAATTCATACACCTTGAAATCCATATATTCATCAACATAAAATGAAGAAACAATGAGATTCATAAAAAACTCGTCATGATATATATATATATATATATATATATATATACTCAACATTTTCTAAATTGTACATTTTTTACAAAATGGCAACGCGTGCCCAATATACAAAGAAACAACAAGTGCCCTAACATAAAAAACATCCATATGGTGGCCTAGATACAAAATGGTAGTAGTTGGTCAATCATTGAACACTTCTACCCTCTCCACCCTTAGGAGCATCCTATAAATCTATATTTATTCTCATGCTAGAGGAAGCACCTCAAGAGTTTCTAGGCCTAGGCATGCTTCGATGCTCTGGACACTGCACAAATAATACACAATGTTATAAGTTTTTTTCCGCAATGAATTAATAGACATACAAAATGATACTTTGTTATTTAACATAAGACAAATCACAAAATATGTTGTTTTCATCTATGAGGGTCTTACCCTCCTCCATGACCCCAATCTTTCCACGATGCCACCCTGCATCAATTACAAGGATCAAGTCAAAAAAATTAAAAAAATATGTGTAAAATCAAATTCATGAAACATAAAAAATTATCATCAGTGCATTATCTCATCATGAATATCTCAGGCCTCGATGGATATTCACTGATATATGGAGCACTAGGTTGTAAAAACTTCTCCAAGACAAACTCTACTGTGGTAGTCTCGATCAATGGGGCCGATGGAAATGGTGGTGGGGTTGGGAGGCATACAGGTTGTATGGATGGGTGCCTTGCATGTGAATCCACTAAGGATGCGTGCAATAATACTTATGGTGAGGGTGGACTGGGATGGACCCTCACAATATGTACAAGTGATTGCAACTCCCTAGGCTTGGATAAAGGAAACCCAAAAACAACTCCTAGGTGTCGAGGGAGTGCAATAGTATTATAGCTAGAAAATATATCCATAACCTGCATAGATATTAATAAAATTGAACTATTAGTACCAAATAGTAAAATTTAGAAACATAACACAAACAATTTGAGAATTATGTGATTAACTCTACAATGACACTTGTGACGTACGTAACTTGTCCATCCTATATGGAGATTCCCCAACATCGCCTAGCACCAAATCCTGTAGAAACACGCGAACATTAAAATTTTTAGGATGCTATAAAATAAGGAAATGACTATGGTGAATATATCATATGTGATACAGACCTGTGTGTGGGGTGCACCCAATGAACATTATGCCTATGATCGTTAATGATGTAAACCTATCTATTGCCTTTAGAGGGGTCACAGTGGCCTGAGTTCCTGAAGAGAGAAGGAAGAAGAACTTTTCCTGAGAAAAGAAGTTGCATTTTCCTATGTAAAAACCTTATAAAGAGAAGTT
>ML785662.1:1100612-1122054 GCA_009831015.1 Picea engelmannii | reverse complement strand
TGTTTTGTTCTAGATCCAGGTGGATCTAGGGAGATCGGTTTGTGTCCGCACTTACGGATTTATCCATAAACAGCTATGCTCTGGTCCACATGACCGTGCTCACAAAACCGCAACCTTGTCTTCTTCTATCGGGCTTTCAAACATCAAAAACCCGATGCTCCCTTTGTGCGCTATCCCTTCCTGGCTCAGCCCCTAGTCCATGTGACCGCTACCCCGTGACCGTAGTCGTACCTTTCATCGGGGTTTCGGGGTTTACAATGTCAAAGTGCATATGCTTACGGGATTCATGATATGCCGATTCCCGACTTCCTCCCGATCACTGACCGCTGGCCTCCACTACGCCTCTGTCCTCCTTCTCGGCTATGATGATAGCTGGCCCCCACTCATCGGGGTTTCACGTGTCGTGATTTGGAAGTGCCTAAACACCATGTCCACGGGATTCCCGATTTTTCGATGGGACCAACCGCCGATGGATCTCGATGATTGCCACCTGTCCCACAGATGGATGGCTCTAATTGTATCAGGGTTTTCTCTACGGATTCCCCGACCTCTTGCTCACAGAGTCCCCAACTCCTCCCAGGTGTCAGTCACCTGTCCTCCACTACCACTAGTTGTGGCCCACACTCCTTTATGATCGGGAAATCGCGTATCGCGATATCTAGCGATGAGGTTTCTTTGTTTTCGAAAACCCCGATTTCCCGATCCCCAACTTCTTGGGATCTTCTGACACGCGTCACACAAAATGGACGGTCCTGATCCTATCGGGATATCGCAGATTTCAATTTCAATGTGCAAGTGTTTCTCGCCTTCGAGAAATCTGATATGACGAACCTCGGCTCCTCGGGATCCTCTGACACGCGTCCTCAAAACGAATGGTTCAGATCTTGCCACCGTTTCGAGACCTGCAAGTCGCGATGCCTGGTGCCTCGGAACTCCGGAATGGATGATCGCGTGACACATACCCCTCCTCAGACGGACGGTCCAGATTCCGTGTCGGGGTTGCCAGTGTGGATTTATCTGATCTCTTGTCCACGGGAGTGCCGATATGCCGATTCTCGATATTCCGAGACCTGTCGGGATGACTCCTCTATCTATGAGAGATTAAACCTCATGTAACTTCCGCCGATTCGATGGTTGTCGGGATTTCTGCTCAGATCTAATGGCTTAGATCAAATCTCTCGTGTGCTTCTCCTATGCGCCTCTTGGATGTAGAATTCCAATGGTCCAGAATCTGTCGATCTATCCGACGGCTACTGTTGCTCCTTCCTGAGCTCCTCGTGCCTTCTTCCCAGACTTGGAAGGAATTTCGAATTCCCAAAGGCCTCGACCTTTGCCTGTTTCCTCTGCGAGCTCCACAACCTTGAGCCTCACCGTGCGTTCTCCATGACGCTATTCCTTCTGAGCTTGTTATTCTCGAATCCTTAAAGGATTCCGACATCTGCGCTCCTATAGAGTCTTCTCATGCACCCAACGTGCTATCTCTTCTGAGCTTGCGTAAACACTCAGATCCCTTGAGGGATTTTGTCCTTCTTGTCCCTCTGATGGAGGATGAAATGCCTTCCTGGCTCTCTGCTCAAGAAACCCCCTTGTTGAGTCTCTCTCGGTGTTCAACAACCCAGTGAAGGTCCTTCAGTGGACTCTTCCTTCAAATGGCCGAACTCAAAGAGTTATCTTCTCCTCCTATGCTTATCTGCACACTTCCTCGGCGCCCTCTTGGCAGAGTATCTTCTCGGCAGAACGTCCAACAATTCTGTCCTTCTCTGTGCACCTATGCACCTGCTCAATGTCCACTTGGCAGAGCTCTACAAAACTCCTCAGAGATTCTATCTTCTGTCTTCAACTCTCAGCAGAGTTCTTCTTCCAACACCTCATTCTTACGATTAATGCCCACTTGGTAGAGCTCCACAGAACTTATAGCAAAGTTTTGTCTGCAACTGTGTTTCAGCTACACAGCCTTGCCTCCTGAGGTGTTCAGCAACCTCACAGGTCTTCTTCACCTGAGTTGATGATTCCATCTACTGTGCCTCAGCACGTCTTTGTCTAAACCCGCAGTGTTCAGAAGTGCATCCTCTATGCACAGCTCTCAGAACCCTCAACATTCTGTCACACCCTCCTGGTGTGAAGCCTCAAAGACCTTCAACCCTGAAATCAAAACAACCCTGCAAATGCACAACTACAGCATACATTCACAATATGAAGAACACTAACAGACATCCATACAACACAGAATGACATGCAGGAAAAAATGCTTCTGATTATATTAAAATGGAAAATGCCTGTATTTTACAAATGGTGTTCTCAAGCTCTCTCTGGCTCTTCTCTTATCTACCTCCTATCTTCACTTCAAAATGAGATCTCAAATCTCTTTTACCTGAGGGGGTCATCGAGCGCTTCGCTCCAGGTTCACCTACTTTAATTAATTACAATAAATGGCTGTCTAGTCCAACATCTGGATCTAGATCTCAGTCAATATAGCATTAAATCTGATCCTATATAATGCCTGCACAAAGGAACAACTTCCATGGCTCACCAACCTAGACATTAAATTACATTCAATTCAAATTTAAATGAGAACTGCGCCTCCCTTCATCCTTTTGGATGCGTGCGCGCTGACGTAGCTGGCTGGCTGGCTAGCTGTGTGGAGAGATTCTCCTGCATCATACTCCTCAGCTGCAAAATTCATGAGCTCCTGCTCATGCGCTTTCCCTCTAAGCGGTTGGAAATCCTCCTGGATCCCAAATCAGTCTCTGGAGCTTTCCATCTGCTCCTTCCTGCTGTTGGTACTTCTTCTACTGCACTGCTACTGCTGCTGCCTCTTCTCTACCCCGCTTCTCCTCACTGGCAGTTTCTGCTGATCAGATTATTAACTCCATGATCTCCTCGATCACTGCATCCAGCTGCTCCAGCGTCTGGTCCTATTTTTGCAGTCTCCCCAGCTGCAAATTTTTTTGGCCATTAGGCAGATCATCATGATCTCCCACGCCTTCCTCCTTATCTGTTTCCAACTTCACCTATTGGATGTGCACGCCCTACACTTTTACCCTCTCTTCCAGGGCTTCAATTTGATCCCACATATCAGCAAAGCAAATGCTGTCTGCCCCACCTTCCTCTGCTTCTGCAACCTCCCATGTTGCAGTATTTTCGTCTTCTTGGCTGAAAATGCTAAGCCATTCCTCAGAATGCTCGTCTTCTTCTTCCGCTTCTGCTTGTGCTTGGGCAGTCTCAAACACCTGCACCAATTTCCTTTTGACAGTCATAGCTGACTGTTCCCCTGCTATTGTTGTATCATCTGCAACAAAATTTTCTACCTCCTCCTGGGCAGATGGTAGGAATACTTGTATTCCCCCAATCATCATTCAGCTCCTCATATCTTCCGCTGTCAGCTGCACCTACTGATCCACGTCCACCTACTCTGTCAGCTCCTCTGGCTGATTCCCACTCACTTATGAGTTTATGAGAACCACAGATAGTCTCATCTGCTCATCCCTGCCCACCTAGCAATATGGGATGTCTCTGCTACCCTCCTGGTAGACTATGAGATCAACCGATCCCATATTCATCAACACTCCTTGCTAAATTGAACTCTCCTCCGAGTCCATGAGACTTTCAGACAGTCTCAAATGTTCATCTCTGCCCACCTGGCAGTTTAAGATGCTTCCACTTCCCTCCTGGCAGTCTTCGAGATCCCGCAGTGATCTCCTTTCATTGCCCAGCTGGCAATGTGAAATTCCCTAGCTGTCCTCCTGACAATCCGCGAGATCCCGCAATGATCTCAATCTGTTGCCCTCCTGGCAAACTGGAATTTCTACTTCTCTACCCTCCGGGCAGTCTTTGAGATCATCAGCGGATCTCATTTCAGATTCCAAATCGTTGAGACTTTCCCCAGTCTCTGGTTCGCATACCTGAACCAATTCCTCCTCTTCTATGGGCCTGAGGGTTTTAGCATACCTCAGCCATCTCCTTAACAACCTACGTTGTCTTCTGGCCATCATCTCCCTGACTGGCCAATTCATCTTCGGCTCCTTCATGGGCCACTCATGCACCCATCTCGGCTTCTTATTCTGCCACATCTTCAATTCGAGCTCCTCCATCTCTTGCTTTATGTCAGTGAGCTCTTCATCCATCTCTGTTGCGCTCATTAGCTCTGGCTTCTTTCATTCAGTAGGCCTATGGCCTTCAGTAGCCATGATGTTGTTCTTGTCTACCTTCCTGGAAAACCTGCTACTGTCACTCATCATCCTTGAGTGTTCCAGCTTCATCTTCCTACAGTCCTGCTGACTGTCTCCTTGATTGCTGCCTATCTGCAAACAATCATTACAGAGTCCTCAAAAACTCTGTCTTCTTCTGCCTCCTCTGTTCCCCTCTTGCCTGAAATATACAGACAAGAATTCAAGCTCTGATACCACTTGACGCAGTGAGGTCTTCCCTATCACCCCGCAGGGTCTCTTCACTTGACCTCCTTCTCACAGGATCGTTCAAAATCCCCTATACTTGAGAGCCAGAGCAACTCCTTAGATTCCTGCTGGAATCACTGTGAAAAAAATCCCAATCCACGGGCCTTATATTCACCTTCTCGGCCCCTTCACCAGACCGTGACCAATTTCCCCACAGGAAACTATTTATCAGATTGTCGGGGTTTCGATAATTTTGCTATCGAGGGTTCCTGCTCTCCCAAATCTTCGATCGCTGATGAGCTCCCTTGCCAACCTTAGCCCTTATTGGCTATGCTCTGGTCCACACGACCGTGCTCACAAAATCATAGCCTTGTCTTCTTCTATCAGGTTTTCACACATCAAAAACCCAATGCTCCCTTTGTGTGCTAGCCCTTCCTGGCTCAGCCCCTAGTCCGCATGACCGCTACCCCGTGACCGTAGTCATACCTTTCATCGGGGTTTCAGGGTTTACAATGTCAAAGTTCATACACTTACGGGATTCATGATATGTCGATTCCCGACTTCCTCCCGATCACTGACAGCTGGCCTCCACTATGCCTCTGTCCTCCTTCTCGGCTGTGATGACAGCTGGCCCCCACTCATTGGGGTTTCGCGTGTCGTTCTTTCGAAGTGCCTAAACAACATGTCCATGGGATTCCCGATTTCCCGATGGGACCAACCGCCGATGGCTCTCGATGATTTCCACCTGTCCCACAGATGGACGGCTCCGATTGTATCGGGGTTTTCTCTACGGATTCCCCGACCTCTTGTTCATAGAGTCCCCGACTCCTCCCAGGTGTCTGGCACCTGTCCTCCACTACCACTAGCTATGGCTCACACTCCTTTATGATCAGGAAATTGTGTATCATGATATCCAGCGACGAGGTTTCTTTGTTTTCGAAAACCCCTATTTCCTAATCCCCAGATTCCTGGGATCTCCTCACACACGTCACACAAAATGGACGGTCCTGATCCTATCGGGATATTGCGGATTGCGATTTCAATGTGCAAGTGTTTCTCACCTTCGAGAAATCTGGTATGACGAACCCCAGCTCCTCAAGATCCTCTGACACGCGTCCTCAAAATGAACGGTTCAAATCTTGTCGCCGTTTCGAGACCTGCAAGTCCCGATGCCTGGTGCCTTGGATCTCCAGAATGGACGATTGCGTGACACATGCCCCTCCTCAGAAGGATGGTCCAGATTCCGTGTTGGGGTTTCCAGTGTGGATTTATCCGATCTCTTGTCCACGGGAATGTCGATATGCCAATTCCCGATATCCCGAGACCTATCGAGACTTCTCCTCTATCTATGAGAGCTTAAACCTCATGCAACTTTCACCGATCCGACGATTGTCGGGATTTCTGCTCAGATCTAACGACTCAAATCAAATCTCCTGTGCGCTTCTCCTATGCGCCTCCTGGACGTAGAATTCCAACTGTCCAGAATCTGCCGATCTATCCGACGGCTACTGTTGCTCCTTCCTGAGCTCCTCGCACCTTCTTCCCAGACTTGGAAGGAATTTTGAATTCCCAAAGGCCTCGACCTTTGCCTGTTTCCTCTGCGAGCTCCACAACCTTGAGCCTCGTCGTGCATTCTCCACGACGCTATTCCTTCTGAGCTTGTTCTTCTCAAATCCTTAAAGGATTCCAATGTCTGCGCTCCTGCAGAGTCTTCTCATGCACCTAGCGTGCTATCTCTTCTGAGCTTGCGTAAACACTCAGATCCCTTGAGGGATTTTGTCCTTCTTGTCCCTCCGATGGAGGATGAAATGCCTTCGTGGCTCTCTGCTCAAGCAACCCCCTTGCTGAGTCTCTCTGGGTGTTCAACAACCCAGTGAAGGTCCTTCAGTGGACTCTTCCTTCAAATGTCCGAACTCAAAGAGTTCTCTTCTCCTCCTGTGCTTATCTGCACACTTCCTTGATGCCCTCCTGGCGGAGTATCTTCTCGACAGAACGTCCATCAGTTCTGTCCTTCTCTGTGCACCTATGCACCTGCTCAATGCCCACTTGGCAGAGCTCTATAGAACTCCTCAGAGATTCTGTCTTCTGTCTTCAACTCTCAGCAAAGTTCTTCTTCCAGCACCTCGTTCTTACGCTCAATGCCCACTTGGTAGAGCTCCACAGAACTTACAGCAAAGTTCTGTCTGCAACTGTGTTTCAGCTACACAGCCTTGCCTCCTGAGGTGTTCAACAACCTCACAGGTCTTCTTCTCCTGAGTTGATGATTCCAGTTGCTGTGCCTCAGCACGTCTTTGTCTGAACCTGTAGTGTTTAGAAGTGCATCCTCTATGCACGGCTCTCAGAACCCTCAGCATTCTGTCACACCCTCCTGGTGTGAAGCCTCAAAGACCTTCAACCCTGAAATCAAAACAACCCTGCAAATGCACAACTACAACATACATTCACAATATGAAGAACACTCACAGACATCCATACAACATAGAATGACATGCAGGAAAAACTGCTTCTGATTATATTAAAATGGCAAATGCCTGTATTTTGCAAATGGTGTTCTCGAGCTCTCTCTAGCTCTTCTCTTCTCTACTTCCTATCTTCACTTCAAAATGAGATCTCAAATATCTTTTACCTGAGGGGCTCATCGAGTGCTTCCCTCAAGGTTCACCTACTCTAATTAATTACAATAAATGGCTGTTTAGTCCAGCATCTGGATCTAGATCTCAGCCGATCTAGCATTAAAGTCAATCCTATCTAATGCATGCACAAAGGCACGGCTTCCATGGCTCACCAGCCTAGACATTAAATTACATTCAATTCAAATTTAAATGAGGACTACGCCTCCCTTCATCCTTTTAGATGCATGCACGCTGACGTTGCTGGCTGGCTAGCTGGCTGTGTGGAGAGATGCTCCTGCATCAAGATGCATTTCTTGGTCAATGGAAGTTCTTGTTCATTTCTAGGATTGCTAAAAATAGACAATGTTTGTTGTTTTGAAATGTCGAGTTCTTTGACTTAGTTTCTGTCCAAACCAGTGCTATAGTACTCATATATTCTTTCTCTATAATTATAAATAGAGGTTAATTTCCCTTGGACACTTGCAATGCAATTCACAACGATGTCCAAAGAAGTGTCCAAGGAGACCCTGGTAGGCTCTCTAGTGTCCCCTAATTGTTCCTCAAGGGTTTTTAATATAACCAACCCCTCATTAGGGGCAGCAGGAGGGGGAGGGGTTATTCTAAGCCCCGATGAAACAACTGAATTTACTCTCTCTTGGGGAATTGGAGACGATACCAACAATATCGTTGAAGCTCTTGAATTACGGAGATGAATCTATCAAGTTTTGTCTATGAAAGTTAAAGAGGTTATTGTTTTTGGAGATTCTCGGCTGATCATTCAGGCATTAAACATCCATGCCCTCCCCCATAACATGAGGCTCCGACAACTAATCCAAAAAATCATGAATCTACTCCCTACTTTTCAGAAAATCAAATTCTTTCACATTCTTCGGGAACTAAATGGAGAAGCGGATAAAGAAGCTAATGTTGCTACTCGTTTGAGCAAAGGGGCCTTTTCTATCAATGGAAATTCCCAATTTTTTTATATCAGCTAGCACCTTGGGTTTATTAGGAAGGTTCTCTCCATAGAAGTCGAGGGACTCTACGTGGATGAATAAAATGAAAGGCAAGGATGATATGGCAGGTGGTAGAATGTGAGGGGTTTTAAAAGATGTCTCTGTAGATGTTGATGTCTCCATTGGAAAACTTGTCTCTGCCCAAATTTTGTTCATGGATCCAGCTATGATGATCTGGTTGATAGGACTGGAGATAAAAGTCTTCTGTGTCATTTTGAATTTGTTTCTATGGACAAGACAAGAAATCCTTGATGTATTTGTGCCATTGGTTAGCACTGTTTTTTTATATAATCCATAACCGTTTCTGTAAAAAATAAAATATAACCAACCCCTCATCAATTTGAGTGTTTACATTGGGTGGTTGTGGTGGGTTGGTGTTTTGATCTTCTTGGTTTTCTTCTGAGTGGTTTATATTATCTGGGGTTTCCATTTTATTATATATGCTGCAATTTAAAATCCATGGCATGTAAATTAGGTTGGTTTTTTAATTAAAATACAAAATTACAATTTTTTTATATTAGATTCTTGGGAGCAAAAGACTAAATTGGAAATTATTAAATTGGGCTAAAAATAAGATAAATCAAACATTCCTAGACAAAGTGGCAAGATCCTTCCTTTATTACTCCTCTCTAGCCCCTCTTTATTTTCTCAATGAGAGTCAAAATGCGAGTGCGATTTGTGCACAATGAGCACAAATCACTGTCGCAACCCTTTAAAAATGTTTAATAGAAGGAACGTGCGTGCATTCCTAGGAGCACACACACATTCCTAGGAATGGGCATGCATTCTTAGGAACGCGTAGACGTCTCGTCTACTAAACCTACGTGGCAAGCTCCTACAGATGTGTACACGTTCCTGCTGATTTGCTCACCAATTTTTAAGCCACAAACTTCTTACACTCACACATTATTACATCGAAAATATATTATTCTATTTACATGAGTGATTATATTTACATGAGTGATTAGGGAGGTTAAATGCCTAACATAAATTGCTATAATAAAATGTAAATAATTTAATGTCAAACCCATTATTATTTAAACTTGATGTTTTATATGAATTGTTGGACATATTGGAAATGGAAACCAGGGCCTAAAGTCTCCATGAAAATATCTTATTGCATCTTTCCGTCCTTCATTCTAAGTACCCTTTCTAGAAGGTACTAAAGTCTCCATGAAAATATCTTCTTGTTTTGTCCATTTGTTGGGTTAACATGGTAGTTGGTGGAATTCAGTTGGAATGGTATTCGAAAATTTTTGAAACATTATTTTTTCCTAAATCCTTTAATAAAGGACAAAGAAAAAGAAATGACAACACCTTTAATAAATCCTTAAAAATAGTTTTTCTTTCGTTCCACATGATAATTGAGACATTTCCAATCGAAACATGATAGTTGATTAATTTTTCGAAGATAATCATAAATTAAGGGTAGAAAAAGTTTTTGGAATTTTTTCTCCCATGAAGAACATTCGTGAAAATATTGAATCTCATTGAAGTTGTTCTTGATATTATAGCTCATTTCGTAACTCTCCTATGAGGATTGATACGTGTCTTTGGAAGTTAATATGATCTCTATATTAATACATTTTTAACATATTAACAAAGGAAAAATATCATCCATAATCAATAATAATTCATAATAAATAAATAATTGATTATTCATAAATATAATTATAATAATAAAAATAAATTATAAATATGATTTTAATAATAAAAATAAATTATAAAAATTCATATTATATTTAAAATGATAAATTAATCAACATTAACTTAGGTGACATTTTTTTTTTTTTTTTGGTTAATTTGTGCGAGACTTGTTGGCTACGCGATTGACCTATGGTTTGAGAAATTGCGACTCAGGGGCATCTAAGCCGTCAAAATCACCTGGGGATCGCACCCGCCCTGAGCCACACCAACCCTTAACATGGTTGGATTTTTTGTCCCCGTAGGTTTCGAACCGATGACTTTAACATCACAGAGTGGCTTAACAACACACTCTGTCACCGACTATCCTACACCTCAGGGACAACTTAGGTGACATTGACTCTATAACATTTTTTCTTTATTTTTAGAATTTTTTTTTTTAATTAAAGAATCCCTTAATTTTTTTATTTTTATTGTTTAAAAGTATATTTTATATATAAATTCTCATTATACTTTTTGTTAATCTTGTTGAGTTCGAATTGTACATATCGATTTATTTTTTTATAATATGCTTTTAATTTTTCTTTATAATTTCTAAGAAGTTATGGTGAACTGTTCTTTAACGAGGTTAAGTGCTAGTGCAATGACTTGTTTTGATGTATTGTACTATTTGTGTATTGTACTATTTGTATTTGCTGTAGATTTAGTAAAAAACCCATATTTGTTGGCTTGATTTGCATAGAAAACTCCAATTTTTATTTGTTCACAACCCGAATGATCAGACCTTAAATTTTAAAAATTACTCCGGATATCCAGAATCCACCATCCGAACACTTCACATTCGTGACATTTATTCAATCTTTTGGATGTCGAATTTGGAACCTCAAACTTCGCCAGTGGGAACCCCAAGTTTACGTGGCTCATTCATAGTCTATCGCCTATCATCTGGATCTGGGTTTCGCACCTGCCACTTAGTGTGATCTTGTCAACTCACCTGCATTCCATCACAGCAGCTCTATGTATATAGTTGAAAATATTTTATTCAGTAAAGTTTGCTCACAATTTGTAGTAGTTTTAGTAAGGCAAGGTATCCCTTCCCCATAAAGATTTGAATGTTAAATTATAGGAAGGTATACATACCTTATCTCTTTCGAATTTTAACTTATGATTTTCAAGAAGAAAACACAAGTTATTAACCATTAAACATACTTGATAATCAAAATAATTCTTCTTAAATTAAAAAAAAATGTTAATTGAATTTTTTTATTTTTATGTTTATTTACTAAAAAAAAAACCTAAATTAATAAAATGTTTAAATTAGACATATATATATAGGAGGTCAATAATATATTCCCTATTTCAAAATAAAAAAAGGATTATTGCATTGAATAAATACTATTAAACACTTCGATTCTAAAAACATTTCCATAGATTATTGTCTTGAAATAATATTGCACATAAAATGATTCCATATATTATTTGGGTTTTGAGTAGAATAAATTTATGGTTTATTTTGATTCATTTATACAACAAATTGTTTAAAAATGGATGGGACTGTGGGTTAATGCATAGGTTATATAGTTCCCTTGGTCATGCGGTCAGGTCAGTCGATGACCCTTCCTCCTCTTTTTTCATTGTTTTTAATTGTGTCACTTCGTTTACTAACGAATACTCTAGGTGGCTTCATTCCCAAGATTTTTTGAACTCCCCTCGATCTTAGTTCCTAACATGAATTAACCATGTTTGTGGCATATGTATTTATTGGAGTCCCAGGGGGCATATTTCCTTTCCTTTTTCTAATGGAAGTTGAGCCGTTAGACTTCAGGGAAGATCTCTTACGAGAGGAGACCATATTCCCCCCTGACTTTGAATTTGTTATGCATTAGAAGCGTGAGACCCCTGTACAGATGAGCTATGGATACCTATCGATCATCACAGATGGAAAGATGGAAAGTACACGTGAGACTCGAGATCCTCCCCCTCGTTTTTCAAATGAGAGTTTTCTAAGATACCTCCTCATCTCCCTCCCTATCTTTATCCATCATAACTTCTTGCACAACTCTCCCTTCCTCCTCTTTTTGTTTCCTCGGTGGTCCCTCCTACTCATTCTTCCTCGATGTCTTAGTTTATAACCCCACCGATCCTTTAGCTCCTAACTCCCAAGAAAAGAATGTTATACCCTCTTTATTGAGACGAGAAAATCCCTGGAAAAGAATGGTATACCCTTTTCTTGCAGGCTGTGAGAATGGGCATTTTCAAAAATTGATCAACCACCGCAAATATGAAATAATTGTCTTTCTCAGTGGACGAAAAGCCATACATGTAATTCATTGAGATGGATTCCCAAGGCCACTCGAGAGTAGGAATAGGGGTGTATAAGCCTTTCTTCTTGATGGTTGGCTTGGAAATGGCACAAGAAGTCCAAGATCTAATATACTTGCTTACGTTCTGTTGAAGTTTTGGCCAATACAAATGTTTCTGTAGAATGACCACAGTTTTCTCCATGCCAAAATGTTCTTCTATCTGACTGTACTGAGCCTCCCAAATCATTTTTTCACAGTCTCTTGTGGGAACACAGAGGTGTCCCACATGACATAACGCTCCATCCTGAATGTGAAAATCGGTGAAAGTCACGCATGTACCCAAGATATGATAGGTGGTGAAGTCGAGATCTCACTGATAAAGTTGGGGCCACTCAGATGCCTCATTTACACAATAATGGAGGACGGTGGTGAGTGCAGCAATGAAAGGTCAACTGAGGCAATCAGTGACATGATTTGTGCTCCCTATTTTATACTTGATATTGAGATGGAACTGTTGCATGTATGTGGACCACTTTTGATGGCAGACATTCTGCAACTTCCCCTATGTCTATATGAACTATAGAGGCTTGTGATTAGTGTGGATGATTGTCTCATTTTCCATAATGTAATGTTTCCATTAAATATAGGCTTGCACAATGGAATCAATTTTTTTGTCATAGGTGGGGTATTTCTGGATAGTATCGTAGAGTGTCTCACTATGGTATGCTACTAGATGACCTTGATGAGTGATAACTGTTATTACAACATAGTTGGATGGATCAGTCTTAATCTCGAACGGTTTTTGCAGATCGGGTAAGGGGATTAATGTAGTTGAGCACAGGCGATGCTTTAGATAATAAAATGCTCGTTTTTGTGCCTTCTCCCATGCAAACCTTTCCTTGCCACCGCCCTTGGTGACTTGGCTAAGGGCCCATGCAATATGGGAGAATCCCAACATGAAATGTAGGTAGAAGTTGGCAAGTCCCAAGAAGATTTGAAGCTCGCTTAGTGTGGTCGGGGCTATCCAGTCATGGATGACTTGGATTTAGCTAGATCAAGATGTACCCCATGCTCATAAACAATTTAGCCAAAGTATTGGACCCTGTTCATCTCACAGGATCATTTTTCCAAGTTGGCATATAGGTTTTGTTGTCGCAGAGTGCTCAAAACCTATTGAATATGCTTCATGTGTTCCTCCCAAGTTCTACTGAAGATGAGGATGTCATCTAGATATACCACCACAAAAGAGTTGGTGAAGGGTCTTAATACATCATCCATCAACTTCATGAAATTTGTTGGTGCATTTGCTAAGCCAAAGGGCATGACCATCCATTTGAAGAGACCTTCTTTAGATTTGAAAATTGTCTTCCATACATTAGTCGGTTCGATGAGAACCTGGTGGTAGCTAGACTTTAGGTCACTCTTGCTGAAAAAAATTCCCCCCTTGAGTTGGTCAAGAAGGTCATCAATTCGGGGAATTTGGTAACGGTTCCTCACTAGGATTTTGTTTAATTCTTTGTAATCAATGCAGAGCCACTAGGTCTTGTCTTTCTTCTACATCAATACAATCGAGATTCTGTAAGGGGAGGATATGGATTTGATGTGCCCCTTTTAAAGTAGCGCTTGGACTTGATGCTTGATTTCGTCATTTTCCATCAACAAATGATGATAGACTAGTCCATTAGAAAAATGTGCACCGAGGGTTATATCAATTAGATGATTTTCAAGAGAATATGTATCTGTACTCTTCCATGATCTCATCCACTTGCTTCTACTATAAATATAGGCTCTGTGTAGAGGTCACGGATGTGGAAGTGACCTTCTTCTTACTGTGAGCATGGATCACAAAGAAAACAAACTTATCGGTCTGTGAAATGACCTTACTGCATTTCTTAATAGAAATTAAAGAAATAGTGGGTGTTTCCAAAAGAGGCATAATATAATATACTATACATGAGTTTATTATGATATTTGTATGTGAGAAAGTGTCAACCCTTTTTTCTTTTTAAATTTAATATTTAATGCTTAATCACATATAAGTGTGGATCCTTCCATTCTGTTCCATTGGTTGCATAAATATTGATATAAACATTAAAGGTAATTAATTATATTATATATATATTTTTAATTTAATTTAATATTTAATGCTTAATCACATATAAGTGTGGATTATTTGGTTCCGTTCTAATGATTGCATAAATATTGATATAAACATTAAATGTAATTAATTATATTATAATCTAATATAATCAATTATATTTGCATCACTTTATAATATAAATGAGACCCTCACTTTAGAATATAATTAAATATAATTATATTATAATAAAATTAACAAAAGTACAAATTTGTAATATGATTAGATAATAAGTTTAGGTGACTAGGTATTGATATAATAATTAACACTAAATTTACCCATAAATATGGGATTACCAAGGTGAAAGTAAAGTACTAGACCACTAATTTAGGTCAAGTAAAAAGAGAATTTACGTGGTTAATTAATTTTAATGAAGATTAATTATCCTTAATAAAGATCAAATAAATGATAAAATGATTAGTAAAAGGTGAGATTTTATCATGATAATGATTAAATAAATTAATAGGACTATAAGAGATAAACAAGCATCAACCTAGGGTTGGGTGAGTCTTTGCATGCTATGATGATATGGTGTGTTCGGTGGCAGGGAGCCACGTGGATGCCACATGGCAATGAAAATACTCTAGTCGATGAAGGTTTAAATAACTTATGAAAGAACATAATTTGGAACTTAGATCTCGACAAATTTATAGTTGTTGGAAAACCCTTGTCCAATAGAAGGCGATGAAAGCCCACTTAAAGGGATTCAAAATGATTGAGAAAATAGAAAAATTTATACCACATCCCTCAAAAAGTTACTTAGAGGTCAAATACATGTCGAATGTGTGATACTTCTATTTGATCCTACATGGCATCCAACATGGTACCTTATGTGTCATGTCTGACATGGAATCCGATATTTGGACACGTTATTCTTGCTTTAATCGCTAACCCAAATCCTGCTAACCTAGATTCCATATTTTTTTACGCGATAACAACCAAAATTTTGCCCTGTACTCATAGTTCCATATCGCCGAGTGCTTCCCACACAAACCTTGTTGGGAGAATTGAATATTATAAACTTGTCATGATGTGTTCCTGCAGTACATAAATCAACGACCAGAGTTCACTTAGAGGGAAAACCAACGATCAAGATCTGTTCTTTTCCCATGATCAACAACCACGATTGATTGAAGCCGATGGATTATCCTTCCTATCCAAGATCTGAGATTTCTATTTAAAGGTTATTTCTTCACACTACATTTTTTCTGGATATATGAATATCTGGATATCCCTCTTTAACTTTAAAATTTGAAATTTACCAAATATGAAATCTAGATCATCCACCATTAGGCCCAGATTTATTGATAATCCAGATATCAAGAATGGAGACATCTAAACTATGAATACTTCATGTTTTTCTCCAAATCCTGATATCCGTATTTAAAACCTTTATGAAATCTATTTGTCGTTCCCTCTTCAGTCCCTCTACAAGTTATCCTAATTTGACGTGGCATCCTACATAGCATTCGAATCTACGTTTTTAATTTATGTTGCATTATACATAGTCCGCTCATTAGGATCAGCCATACTAGCCATTAATCAAACGTATTGAATCCAGATTCCGATTGCAGAATTTTCATACCATTAAAATATTTATTCGACGATTTTTACTTCAAATTTGATTTCTCGACCAAATTGGTATTAAATAGAGATGGTGGGAAATTAATGGAATTAAATGATTCATCTTGAAATTGATTTTATACTACATTTGGTTATTCCTGAAATCCTCTCCTTTCTTATTTGGAACTTGGAAGAAAAATGGCATAGCTCTTTTATGTATAAGGTTGAAATATTTTACTCAGCAAAGTTTGCTCACAACATGTAGTAGTAAGACAAGGGATCCATCTGTACAAATTTGACTGCTAAATTTTAGAAAGGTATTCATATTTTATCTGCTATGGATTTTAGCATGGATTTTAGCATGTAATTCGTAAGGAGAAAATATATGTTATTAACTGTTAAACATAATTGATAATTAAACCATGATTCTTTTGAAATTTAAAAAAAAAATGTTGATTGAATCTTTTTTATTATTTTGAATTACTTAAAAACACCTAAATTAATAATATGTTTAAATTAAAGCTATATATAAGAGGTCAACAATATATTCCCTATTTCAAAATAAAAAGGATTATTGCATTGAATAAATACTACTATCTTATAATTCCGAAGCAGTAGAAAACTTTAATTCTAAAAACCTTTCCATAGATTATTGTCTTAAAATAATATTGCACATAAAATGATTCCATATATTATTTGGATTTTGAGTAAAAAAAAATTGTTTAAAAAGGGATAAGAATGTGGTTTAATGCATAGGTCCTATAGTTCCTTGGTCCTGGGGCCAGGTCAATCGATGACCCTTTGCCCCTCTTTTTTCATTTTTTTTTTAATTGTGTCACTTTGTTTATGACAGGATCCTCGAGGTGGCTTCCCTCCAAATCCGTTTTGAACCCCCATCGATCTCAGTTCCTGGCATGACTTAACGTGTTAGTGGCATATTTTCGTTCCTTTTTTATGGAAGTTGAGTCGTTAGACTTCAGGGAAGATATCTTAGGCGAGGAGACCAGATTCCCCTATAACTTTGAATTTGTGATGTTTTAGAAGTATGATCCCTCTGTATAGATGAGCCATGGATACTTATCGATCATGACAGATGGAAAGATAACAAGTACAAGCGAGGCTCGGGATCCTCCCCCTCATTTTTTGACCTGGAGTTTTCCGAGATACCTCCTGTTATGCCTCCCTATATTTATCCATCATCACTTCTTGCACAACACTCCCTTTCCCCCCTTTCTATTTCCTCGGTGGTCCCTCCTCATTCTTCCCCAGTCTCGGTGGTCCTTCCCCATTCTTCCCCTTGTTTGTTTCAACTGCTTCACTAAAACTACCATGCCCAATTTTCCACCTATCTATGTAAGCGTGGGAAATAGTATTGGGCACTGGGTAAATTTGGCATCCGTTGAATCTTGCATGCTTGATGTTTTGGAGATATGTTTGTGAGTTTTTTTGTTTTTCTTTATTCTTATTTTCAATTACATTGAGAAAAATAAGTATGGTAAATAAAAGTGCAATTTATAATTAGCATTATGTATTTGATACTAATTGCTTTTTTATAACACAATTAAAAGTATGATATGTATAAAGTTTATATATTAAAATTTAAAAATTTATATATTTAATTAATATTTATGATGTTACTTTTAAATATGCTCCATAGTGAAACTGGGTGTTGGTCAATTCCTAAAACGTCATGGGATGAAAGAGTGTGTCACCTTTGTGACACTAAAAAGGTTGAAGATGAAAATCACTTTCTCTTAGATTGTTCAGCCTATACCCATATTAGATCTCATTTTCAAAATATTTATCACACTACCAACCTTTCTAACCTCTTAACTCAACAAAAGTATGGTGATCTTGGAAATCTTCTCTTAATGCTTTTCGAGCACAGAAACAAAATTCTAAAGGATCACAAGTAATCGCTTACCCTCTTAAGGTTAAGGTCCATAGACCAATTCGATCTTCATGGATGTTAATCATCATCATCATCACTTTATTTTCCTTCTAATTTTATAAAAATCTTAAAATTGAGACTTCACAATTATATAGAATTACTAAATTATCAATGTTATGTAATAAGTGTTTTTTATTAACTTGTTTTAATCTTATTTTATAGGATTTGCAATATTTTTATATTATCATATTTTATAAAATTATAATTTTTTTATGGAAAGGTAACTTTTTAGTCAAAACATTATTATTGATGTGTTAATTATTTATCAAAACTTCATTGTTGAAGGACATGATAGAGATTTTTATGGAAGGCTAATTTTTTAGTCAAAATATCATTATTGATGTGTTAATTTTTTATAAAAAATTCATTGTTGAAGGGCACAATTTTAGATAGAATGATGTTTGAGAGGAAATATAGAAACTCAAAACATAAAAAAAAAATTGTTTGACGAGTAAAGAGGAATCCAAATTCCAACACTTCTTCCAGGAATATAATGGTATACCCTCTTCACATACATATATGAGAGCTCGACCTGTAAAGTATGCAATTGATCTGAATTAGTTTAGGCACGAAATGAGAGTGGAGATGTAATAAAAAAATGCATAGAGATATTGCAGATATCCAATATAACAAAAATGTATCAGAGATGCAACCATAAACACAGAGATACAATAATACACGATTTCTATTAATGAAAGAAATATAAAAAAAACTGTAAAAATACAAAGTGAAAGACTCACTATAATGGCGACAGCTTACAAAGTGAAAGACTCACTATAATGGTGACAACTTATCTATGAGAAGAGATGTGGCGGCTACTCGTGGCGGCTACTCGCATTCGTAAGAAGATGATTACAACGAGGCTCTGAATGTCTTTTTACAATAAACAGGAATGCCAAAAACCCTAGACATCCAAAAATCTAACCCTAGGAGAAGTGTCAAAACTCATGTGGGCTCCGTTTGGGTAAGTTAGTACGTCAATTTCACGAGGTTGTAACTTTTGCATACGATCTCCATTTAAGACGCATGATAGCCCGTTGGAAAGGTACCATCGAGAAGATTCATTTTGGGGACTCAATCATGCCTTTAGCTATTAATGAGAAACTTGATCCCTAAAAGCTTTCATCTAGGCTCTCAAAATGGCCTTGGAAGTTAAAACTGCAAAAACTAGTAAGAAAAAGGTGGGTGACCACCGATATCCACTTGGATCAACAATGATTGTGAGACATGATATAGCATTATAAGGCATCCCCTCTCTCTATGGTAAAACCCTTGTAGGTAGATTTTGTGGCAATGGGCCCCCATACTTTGCATATTCTTCTTAGAGGATGGATCTGTTTCAAATTCACTTCAGAGGTTGGGTGGAAATTGTTTTGCATCAGAATTGGCATTAGGGCCCTTCTCGCCTCATTCTATAGAAATTGGGCGTAATCTTTGACTCTCTCCATGCTTCAATATCGATAATGTGTGAGTGGGATATATTTCCATGGTTACCAATGCAGTCCTGGAACGAACCCCTCCTTCGAGTTGTATGGGATAAAATCGATACTTTCTATTGCTTGAATTCCTTATGGAAATCTAGCTTGGATTGGTGATGGGCGTGGATTCTTGTCGAAGTGGACTTATGTGACAGGATTGTGGAAGAACTGGACCTTGTTATGGGTGATCATAAATGGATTAAAATAATAAACTATTGGAAATTGTTTCTTTGTTGGTATTATTTCCATGAAGTGATCCATTTGTAGTCCCGTTGTAGTAGGTCGCATCCCCAAATGAAAAAGGTGAAAATACTTGGGTAAAAAAGGTCGTATTTGCACATTCAAAGGTAGAAGAAGCCAAACAATTTTCAAAAGTTTCAACAAGTTTCTCGATATTGGCAGGGGATGATGTTGACCCTGGATATAAGGATGTTTAGGAGAAGAAGGAGGTAGTCGATGTGCAAGTTGATACAAGTATTTTTCCTTGTGTTACTGATTTTCAGTCCCCTCGCTCTCATTCCCATGCATTTGAAATCCCTGTGAGTGCTATAGTTTCCCTAGGTGGAGTTCTTTCCCCCTCATCCCCCTTCCTTGACCCCCATACCACTCTCTTCTCCACACCCTCCCCCATCCCTCAGTGTGCCTCCCTGTCATATCCCTTCCCCTCCTTGTTCTCCCCCTTTCTCCCTTCTCTCATTCATTCATTCATTCATGTCCTCAACTTCTTTGGATGGTTCTCTTGTTTCCATAGAGGGGCTCCCAAAAAAATGTGAATGTGTATTCTCTCAGTTCCAAAATGAAAAAGGAGGATTTCTCTTAGGTGGGTAGTCTAGCTTTGAATGCTCCCACTAATAACCCGGTTGGACATAAGTCCCATATCATTAGAGAATAACATCAAGAAGCATAGGATATAAAGAAAGTTACTCAGTCAACTATTGTGAGGGACCTTGGTGAAAGAAAATCCTTTAAGAGGGTTCCCCCAATGAAAATCCTTTCTTTTAGTGTCAGATTGGTAGGGGGATCCCACAAACAAATAGGCCTCAAACGGCTTGTCCCAAGTATCTGTTTAGAATTAATTTTAATACAAGAAACAATGATTGGCGGTTTAAGAGCAAGGTCTTTTTTTAGCCATTGTTGAAATCTCGGTATTTCTGCACTTTCGATGCAGATGGGAAATCATGAGCTTTTCTTACAGGATAGAGCTCTTCATATAATTCCCTCTCAGTGTCATCTCATAACTCAACCATTTCCATTTAGCTGGAGGATAAAGCAATTGATCTCAATACCTTAATTGTTAATGTATATGGCCCAAATGTGAATCGAAAAGTTTTTTGGGAGGATTTGGTGGATTCGAATGTTTTGGATAATCCTGTAGCTCTAGTGGGTGGAGAATTCAATTTCACCATGTTGAGAATCAAGAAGTAGACTTCACTCGACTGAAGAAACTGGGGACTCATCGACATGGTATTTTTTTAAATGAAGAAAGTATATGGAGAAAAAAGAGCCTGGTTATTTGGCTAAATGAGGGCGACGACAATACAAATTTCTTCCATAATTATTCCAACTACAGAAGAATATAAACTTTAATTGGGAAATTAAAACAAGCTCTAGAAACATGGTACACTCCTTTTAATACATAGCTAGTGAAGATCAATATTTCCAGAATTTGTATAAGCAAAAGTAAGGATGTCCTATAAAAGAGATTATGGAAGTTCTCTCAGTATTTTCCCGCAGTAGCCCCGATCATCTGAGAAGAAATGAACAAAGATCTGGATAAAGAGGTTACAAAAGCTAAAGTGCTAGGATCTCTATTCGCGATGAAAAAATAGAAAAGTATGTGTCGTGATTGATAAATTGTGAAGGACAGAGAAATGCAGAGAGAAAAGAATAGTATATTCAAATGTATGAAGAAGTACAAAAGAGTTCTGAAGAGCTGATTACAATGTAAGATGGTTGAGCTATATATGCTCAAGCAAGACAGAAATAGAAAGTACAACTGTCCAGTATAGCTGGCAGTGTACGGTCATACTGTTGAGGGTACAATATATTTAACACTCCCTCTTAGACTCAACAGTTACAATCAGCAGCACTGACTATGCCTAAGTGCTGTCTCTGGAAGTCAAAAACTGACTTTCCTAGTGGCTTGGTGAAAATATCAGCAAGCTGATCTCTAGAACCACAAAATTGAAGTGCAATGTTATCGTTATTGACTAACTCGCGTATGAAATGAAACCGAGTGTCAATGTGTTTACTTTTCTTGTGGAACACATGGTTCTTGGATAATGCAATTGCTGATGTGTTGTCACAGAAGATAGGAGTTGGATCCTTCTCTGTTTGTGACATG
>ML785662.1:1083964-1097930 GCA_009831015.1 Picea engelmannii | reverse complement strand
GAATGTTGGATTTGTCATTCGACCTTCTCCCTCTTCCTCTTTGAGGCTGGAAATTCTGATGGTGATTTTGTTGTTGATTTCTGTGACTTTGGAAGTTCTGAGTGGGATATTGTTGTCTATTTCCTCCACTGTTATGAGGGTTATCCTGGTTGTTCCCTCTTCCTCTACTTCTTCCTCTGCCTTTCCCTCTTCTGAATTAGAATTGAGATTGGAAGTCATTTGAGATTGACTCATCTGTGAGATGTAGTCTTGTCTCATGTGTCACTAGAGAACCAATTAGTTCATCTGTTGAGAATCTTGACAAATCCTTGGATTCCAGGATGGCTGTTACAACCATTTCAAATTTCCTGGGTAGACTTCTGAGAATTTTCTCAACAATTCGTTGATCAGTGATGGTTTCACCAATGAGTCAGATCTGATTCACGATCCCCATGACTCTGGTCATGAACTGATCTATAGTTTCGTACTCTGTCATCCTGAGAGTCTCGAATTGTGTCCACAAGGACTGCAGTTTAATAGTTTTTACCCTGTCATTTCCTTGGTAAGACGTTTTGAGGATGTCCCAGGCCTGTTTGGAAGTACCAACACCTGTGATTTTCGAGAATATCGAATCATCCATAGAGTTCTGTATCCAGAATTTTGCTTTGTTTTCCTTGGTCCTCAAGGTTTCCTGAGCAATTCTCTGCGCATTTGTCATGGCAGTGAGGGCGGCTGGATCTGGTTCCACATATCCAAGATCCACTGGTTCCCAACATTCTTGTGCTTGCAGGAACGACCTCATTCGAAGAGACCAAAATTCGTAATTCTTTCCCAAAAGAATCTGACCCTGAGTCGAGCCAAGATGGCTGGTCGACGCCATTTAAAAAATGCTAAAAAAAATAGAGGGAAAAATTTGTATTTACCTCCAATCTTAGAGATTGTCGATTCGCCGATGGCCGATGGGAGCTTATCGGGCTTGAATTGGCCCTTTGGTCTCCTTGCAATGTGACCATGCACTTTAATGCTAAGGCGCTATGGGATTTTCCCGTGTCTTTGTCGTGCAAAATGCCGAAATGCGAAAAATGGCCTTTGGACTTATCAACGGTCCAGATCTGCTGAGGATCAGACGGTCCTGATCTTATCGAGATTTCACGAATCGGGATTTCGCGATTTTTGGTGTCGAGGTTCTTTGCCTCCTCATTTTCGCGATCGCCGATTTTCCGATGGCGTGCTTCATTTCAGGACTTTTCCCGATTTCGTTGATTGCTGCCACGTGTCCCAGCAGACAGATGGTCGTGATCTCTCTTCGCGATTTCGCGATATGATGTGTCCCGGACCTCTTGTCTTAGGGATCCGCGAAATGCCGAATCCCGAAAAAACGATGAACTCGCTTATCGGGACTTTTCCCGAAAGCTTCGATATCTGCCACGTGTCCTTGAAAGATGGATGGCTCAGATTTCGTCGGGGATTTCACTGGAATGAAAACCCGATCACTTGTTCTCAGGTTTCGTGATTTCCCGAATCCTGATATGCCGATGGCGCTTTCCTCTTCGAGACTTTTTCCGAGTCGCTGGATTTGCGCCACGCGTCCAGGATAGATGGACGGTCCTGATGCGTCCTCAGGATATCACGACTTGCGATGCTCCAAACCTCTGTCAACGTGAAACCTCGAACGCCGATACGCTGACGGTGCCCTTGATGTCCGCCACGTGTCCAGGAGATATGGACGGCTGAGATCTTATCGGGATTTAGCGTATCGCGATTTCGCGAGTTGCGATGTCAAGTTGTTTTGACAACTTGAAACCCCGAACTCCGAAATGCCGACGGGTGCTCCGATGTTCGCCACGTGTCCTAACAAACGGACGGCTGAGATCTTATCGCTATATCGCGTATCGCGATTTCGCGAATTGCGATGTCAAGTTTCTTTGACAACTTGAAACCCCGAATGTCGATATGCCGATGGGCTAATCTGCTGCCACCTGTCCTCTGAAATGGACGGCTGTGATCGTTTCGGGATTTCGCGATTTCGCGTATCGGGGTTTTTGGAGAGCAGAGTCTTTTGCTCGTCCAACTCCCGATTCCCGATTTTGCGATGGAATAGGATCTCGCCATGTGTCTCTTGATCGGACGGTCAAGATGACATCGGGATTTCTCAAGTGAAAAAAAAACCTCCTGTGCGCTCCACACGACTAATCGTTGTGCAACTTCTTGCTGATCTAACGGCTGTCGGGCCTGTGTTCAAGATCTGACGGCTGAAATTCTTTTGCCTTTTTCGGCGCTCTCCTCGTCCCTTCTGGTATGGTTTCCCGCCTTGGAACCATTCACAGGACGAATTTCACGGCTTTAATGGCTGTTCTTTGCGCCTGTGATGCATTCTTTACACCTGTGGAAGAAAGATTCGTGAATCTTTCAATGATTTGAAAGAATTTCATGATTTCTTCGTGATCTGCTTGAATCTTTGACTGATAAAGGCGATTTCCTAGAATCTTTAAACAATTCTGCCTTCTGCTTGAATCTTTAACGAATAGAAGCGAAATCTTCAAGTTCTTTAAACTTCTTTCGTTCTGCAGCTCTTCTGTGTCAATCTTTGACGGTTCTTTGAGAAAATCGTGCAGGTTTCTTCTTCTGCGATCTCTGCTTCCTCCGCTAACTTCTCACGGCCATCTTTAAAGAGTATTGCAGACATCTTTCCAAACCTTGTGAAAAGTCTGTGACGCATTCTCTCAAGATCCGTGAGGCTCTACGCTGTGAGGATCAAGTTGCTCTCCCAACTGTGTGAAGAGGCTTACTGCTGTAGCTCTGATACCATGATAAATTGTGAAGGACAGAGAAATGCAGAGAGAAAAGAATAGTATATTCAAATGTATGAAGAAGTACAAAAGAGTTCTGAAGAGATGATTACAATGTAAGATGGTTGAGCTATATATGCTCAAGCAAGACAGAAATAGAAAGTACAACTGTCCAGTACAGCTGGCAGTGTACGGTCATACTGTTGAGGGTACAATATATTTAACAGTGATGGACTCGCGGTCAAATTCTTTCTGAGTTTTTACGATGTTTCAAAAAATGACCTCTTAAAAGTGGTTCGGGAGTCCAAATCATTTGGAAAGATTCTTATTAAAGGTAGACCTAACCAAGGCCCATGAAAGAGTACAAACTTGACTTTCTTAAGGTTGGTTCTCTTAAAAATGGGAACGAATCTCTCCATGGTAAATTGGATAGTGGGATGTGTATCCTTGGCATCCTTTGTGCGTTGATAAACAATTCTTCTTCCAGTTTCTTTTCATCCACTAGAGGACTATATCACAGTTTCCCCTTAGCACCTTCTCTCTTCCTTCTCATTATTGAGGCCTAGGAAGAATGATAGTCAATGCAAAGTCTAGAAGAAGGTTGAAAGGAGTAAAATTATCCAGAGTGGGATCTTTGTCCCACCTACTATTCGTAGACAACGTCTTTTTCTTCATTCAAGGTACGTCATGTGATTATTTTGCATTGAAAACTATTTTGAATTTTTTTTGACATGCCATGGGAATGGAAGTAAATCTCCATAAATTTCCACGTTCACTATACCCTTGGGAGGGGTTCAAACAATATAGCAGAGCTAGTTTCTTTCATAACGTTATTATTCATTGCTCAAGACAAAAGAGTTAAGAAAATACCAATTTTGGAGACTCAAAACTTGCAATAGATTAGGCTTACTCAAGGGTAAATAGAATGATTGTGAGCCTAGCTGCTTTATTGAATTACCTGAAGCACCATACGAGTCAATTCAAATGGCTTTCATTCCAGCACATCTACAAGGAATTGAGCATGGTTGCAAACAAATACAAGAAAGCCTTACAACTCCCAAAAGGGGAATTCGAACTTTATGAATTTGTCTATGGTGAAGAATCTAATGCTATGTAATTCAAATTATAAGAAAAATCCGTAGTAAGCAAATGATATAAATTGTAGAATTAACAATGTTTTTTTTGTAACGATAGAAAGTAAGTGGAAGGCCTTGTATGGATTTTTTTTTAAGGGATATTTCAGTAGGGATAAAATGGAAAAAAGATGAATGAGTCTTTTTTTTTTTAATGGGTAGAAACATATATATTCAACTAGTTTAATATAATATTTTTTTCAAAAAAATAACAAATTGATTAAATAATTAAAAACAAATATATTAATCATTTAATTGAAATAATAATTTAAAACAAATATATTATTTATTTAATTGAAATAATAATTTAAAACCAATATTTTAATCATATAATTGAAATAATATGTATAATATAAAATATTTGTGAGTTTTTTTATAACCAAAATTATTTATTTAAATCAAAATTAAGAAAAAAAAATGCATCCAATTTTAATTAGATTTTTTTTTTTACTTAATTTCTAATATTAAATAAGAAAAATGATAAAAATTTTCATTGTATTATACTAAATTATTTAATATTATATCTACTACATTAATATAACTACTCTAAACAACGACAACATAACACATTGTTATAAATGACCACTAGAAAATGCATGAATACAAAATGATAATAATCGAGAAACCTACTTGAATGTAGAATTATCTATGTCGGTCTTTTTCCAATTCTAAATCTCTACAAAAGAATATTGAAAATGAATTGAAGAATAAATACACTTAATATTAATATTATGAATCACGCATATTTTTACAATATGCTATAACTCTATTATAATAGAGTTTTTAGTTTGTTATTGGATCTAATTTATTTCTAATTTAGGAGGAAGGTTGAGAGAATATGTCAACCATATTTAACAACTCACAAACTAATTTGTCACTTATAAAATGTGACTTAATGTATATTACATTAATGTAAGTATTAATTCCAACATCTTCTATTAAGGTTTACATTATGGAAAATAAAAGATTTTTAAATTATAAATTAATTTGTCACTAATAGAATGTGACTTATTACATTAATGTAAGGATTAGTTATTAAGATTTAAATTATGGAAAATAAAATATTTTTAAATGGCACAAACAATAAATACACAACAAGAAACATAATTAAACATTTTTTAGAAGCTTCATTTTTTTCTAAAAGAGTTCAGGTTGACCTCCATCAAGCTACCTCATAACCCTCATAAAGGTGTATCTCTTAAGTTGAATTCTCTAGTTTCCAAATTTCACATCCCCAAACTTTTGAATCATGAATATCCCGAAGTAAATTACTAGACAACAATCCACAGGCATGTGTCATAACCACTAGTAGACTGCAATCCACATGCATGTCTCAACTAACTCTACAACCATTAACTTATTCACCCATGTTTTAATTTTTTTTGAGAGATTCCCTTTTATGAGACCAATGACATGGTTTTCTCAATTCCACTTTATATAACCAAAGTCTTACCTTTCTCTTTCCCATCCTTCTTTTTGAAAATAGTGCAATTTCTGTTTGAGAATCACCTTTTGTATCCCTTGCATTCAACCTCTTTTCCTTTATCAAAAGTGATGATATGATCTAATTCAATGTTTGTGAGCACATTTCTGTTTGAGAATCACCTTTTGTATCCCTTGCATTTAGCCTCTTTTCCTTTTCGAAAAGTGATGATATCATCTCATCCAATGTTTGTGACCACATTTGACTTAAAGTAAAGACAACATTGTTAAAACTTGAAGATAGACTATTTAACAAAATGGTTTTTGTGTCTTCATCTTCTACCTTAACACCAAATTCTATTAATTCTGTTACAAAAGACTTCAATTTATTTACATGATTAAACATAGATTTCTCATTATGAATTTTAAGTCTAAGCACTTATAATTTTAAAGAAAAAATTTCTTTTACAGTTTTTCACCAAACAAGTGATGTAACTATATCTATGAAAGAACAAGTACAATAATCGACATAGATTTGTCATCTCTACTTTTCCACTCAATCCATTGTTTAACATATGTAAGTTCTCATTATGTACCTTTCACTATACCTTATAAATTTTTATTCATTAACTACATTTGTATCTTTACCTTCCATGTATGGAAATTGAGGGCAATAAATTTTTCTAAATTGTTAAATCCATGTTCAAAGGAAAAAATTCTCTGTCTAAACTTATCAAACCCAAACAAAAAATACCTTTCTCTATATAAAATTTTAAAAACAAAACAAAAAATACCTTGTAAGACATTGACCCTCGATTGAGCTTCTTTTGTTTTTTTGTCATTGCTATTGTTCTCTGAATCAATCTTCCCCCACTGAAAATGAAAAATACTTTAGTTACACCACTCTAATTTTTCAGATTACATTGATCCTGGATTCAATCATTATTGTGTAAGGAATAATGTCCATCTGTAGTTTAGATCTCGTTCTATTGGAACATGACCCTCAATGGAATTTCTTTCACCTTGTGACTACACCACGAGAGCACAACAATGGAGAGGAGAATACACTAGATCTTGGATTCCCTAACAGCAAGTTGCAGAAGACATGTTATGAATGCTACATATATCTCTATCAAACATCACAAAGATCTTCTTCCCTAGGAATATGAAATCACAGGTGCAAATCATATATCAACAGACATATCATGGAGGCATATGGAAACATCCATCTCTTGGATGACAGTTACTTCAACTAGTAGCATCCTCAATGCCAAGACAAGCTTTGATATCAAATTGAGAAAGCTATTTGAATGAAGATTTCTCTATATTGGTGTGTTCGCAATCCTAAATCCCAAATATGTACAAGAAAATACTAAATCTCTACAAGAAAATATTGAAAATGAATTGAAGAAAAAAATAATTTAATATTATGAATCACAAACATTGTTACAATCTACTATAGCTCTATTGTAACATACCTGACCCCTAAATACCCTTTCTAGGTATGGGGATCAAATTGTTTTTCTACCTAACTATCTCAAATCCTAATTCTGGGATCTTCATTGGTTACTTTTCGTTACGATCTTCTTAATGATAGCCAACACACTAAAATCCAAGCTCTGGTCTACAAGTTATGGCCTCCCAAAGTTACCCATGTTTTTCTAGTTGGGGTCTTCAGTGTTTGATGTTGAACACTACTTTTTTCTAATCCCCAAAGTCCTCAAATCTCGCCACGTGGCCTTATCCCTTCGGTGATCGACGTTAGACATTTTATGTTGAACGTCCCTTTTCAACATTCGACAATCGAGAATCAGTAGTCGACATCATACATTTTTGGAGTTTCAGAGATCAACGATAGTCATTGAACATTCGATGTTCTACAATCGACGATATTAATTGAACATGCCTTTACTATACTGTGCCCAAATCTTCTGAACTCTCAAATTTATCTAGACTCTCGGAGTCCCACACAGGTCACTTACCATGTTGGCGAGGCAGGCACGAAACAGATGTTGAAACACGTCGAGGGTCAAGGGGTGACATGTGTCCTCATTAGGAGTAACATATTTCATGGTCTAATAGACATAAGGGGTCAGTGAATTAGCCATATATAGATGACACGTGGCACGCGTAATGTGGGTCCACGTCACCTCGAATGAATCAGGATGCCATGTCATCTTGGATTGATAGTTTCCCATACCTTTGATCTGATGATCAGTAAGAGTCCACGTATATACTTAGATCTACAAATCTCGTTACTTGACAACTATGGAGTTTGGATCTTTTCAACTCCCGACATTATGAATCCCCCATAGAGCCAAGTCTTTGGACTCTCATATCTGGCGCCATGTGTCCTATTCTTACCTACGGTCAAGATTTACTTCTACTTTGACGACTTCAAGAGTTTTGAGACCTTGAAAACTCTTTGCCAAGTTCCCTCGGAGTACTAAGTCTCCAGACTATAGGATCGCTTGCCACGTACCCTCTCATCCAACGGCTCTAGTTCAACGGAAAACATTTTACAATGGACAATTAGGGGCCACGTGTCTCTCCACAACACATTCTCGGTTGGTTAGGTAGTCGAGGGTGGGTTCCTTAGATTGACGGTTGGGAGTGATATCGAAGGATCTGAGGATCGATGGTCAATGTCACTTCAGAACTTCAATATTCAGGAGTTCGTTGTGTATCTTCTGGCTTCCTCTCTGGACCATGCCTTATCTATCGCCACATGTACCTAGCATTAATGACCAATATTTACTGCGAATTGCAGAGATCCGAGGAAATTTGCACGTACCTATACCACTGAATACCCGAACTTTCGAATAATCGTTGATCTGTGGAAATGGGTCCCTCCCCTTTCAACGATCCCGATTAACTTCACAACTACGACATTCGAGAGTTTCTACACTAGACAACTCCTATTATCCCGAAGTGGAACTTGCCGAAGTGCTTAACGCTACCCTTCCTAAGTTTGATCCAACGACTAGGAGAGGTATCCACCAGAGCCCTAGATATACAACCCTCATTAGTTCATGACTCCATCCTTCGACTATTTTCGAGGATTGTGGAACCACAAGTCCCAAAGTCCCGAAGCCAAAGTAGCTTCAATCCTTTCGGGTTTAGAGAGGGGTTCCTAGACCCTAGTCATATGGGTCCTTTGGGAAATATTGTGAGCTAAGAACAAATCCTTTTGTCAAAAAAAGGCTTAAGGAAAAGGGCATGAGCCCTCAGTCATGTGGGTGGATAATATGAAGGAATATCCCTTCTCCCACAGAGTCGAATTCAACATTTCTTCTAAGGTAAACTTCAAAGGCTTGGCAGGACTTAGATGTTTCAGTCAATCCTACCCCGACTCTCCTTCGGATTCACTTATTGCAACTCTCTAGTAGATAAACTGAGATAAATTGAAAACCATGTAAATATAGAAGTTTACAAAAGAAAAAGAGGATCTCTAATAACTGTTGAAATATTGCAAGACTTAACCATAAACATAAACATTCAATCATCACATCCAATATATTACACAAAGTATGAAAATACTTATCAGAACTTGAAAATGTGAATCAACTGCTAAAAGGGGTGCATATTTCCTCCAAACCATAGGCACAATCACTCATAGATTTACCACTGGCCACCCTAGAGCTATACAATGATGCTCTGAGAGAGATTCCTTCTCTTTTCTCCATGACAGTTAGGGATGGAGGTTACTCTCCTCCTCCCACAAGAAATTGGAAATCAGTTTCCTTTATTCCAAGCAAGGAGGTCTACATGAGTACTTTCTTAGTCTTTCATTAGCCTCATTTAACAGCTTGTAGAGAAACCCTGCCCTAGTTTTCTCACAACCAAAACAATATTTCTTTTCAACTTTTCTTTCTACTCCAGAGTCGAAGCATGCTTCTCTTGTCTAGATTGTTCTCTCTACTCTATTATCTTTGCATATCTATCTTTGTCCCCCGAATTACCTCCTTTCTTTCCTTCCTTAGAAAGGTTGCATGGGTTCAAATCCCAATTTGTGGTCATACCTAGAATCCTTACAAATGGGTACCATGCCCCATCTCCTCATTAACTATTGAAGATGGCCTTCCAACTACCAACCTTACTAGTAATTCATTTTTGGGTCATAGGAATGTTTAGTAATTACACTCGGTAGGTACTGGTCTGGTGATGCTCATCTCAACCATTCTTGGTTTCCCCTCACCATCTCTCTCATAGCATCCATGGTCTATCTTGGAAAAATTCCCCCTTTCCAACAGTTGTGCAACACATATCCAATTTCTATGAATAACATAAAATTCATACATTGACCCTTTTATACATAGATGCATCGAATCGAACATTCATACATATTTAGTCCACCGTAGTCTTTTATCCAGTTATAGTTATATTTACAAACTAGCGGAAATAGGGGTATTACAATCCCCTCCCCCTTAAAGGAACATCATACTCTATGTTCTATTTGTTGATGTGCTCTGTATGTATAGAAATAAACAAAATGGATATGCATGTCTCATGACATCCTCCATTTTCCGTGTAGCCTCATTTGGGCCAAAGTTTTTCCACTGCACCTTGACCTGTGAAATGGTTCTATTCCTGAGTGGGGTTTCCTTCCTATCTATTATGTATGGAGGTTTTGGCAATAATTATCCCTTGGGTTTCACCTAAATCACATAACATTTAATAATATTATTAGAATCATGTACATACTTCTTGAATAAATAAACTTGGAAAACATTATGTTCCTTCACCATGGGAGGAAGTGCTAGCCGATAGGCTACTAGCCCCACTCTTTCCAAAAATTCAAAATACTGAGGTGCCAACATGGCACAAACTCGCATCCTCAAATATATTTTACTGGGTCTAACTCTAAGATACACATGATCCCCTACTTCTATCTCTCTAGGAGTCCTTTTCAAGTCTGCATAGCTCTTTTGTCTATCCCGGGATATCTTCATATTTTGTCTGATTTGAATTAGTTTCTTTTCCATTTCCTTTAGCATATCTAGTGCAATCATAACTTTGTCTATTGGGTTTTTCCAACTTTTTGGAATGTTGCATTGTCTTCCATAGAGGGCTTCAAAAGGGATCATTTTTAATGACTCTTGATAGCCATTGTTGTACACAAATTCTACCAGTGGTAGGTAGTCCTCCCACTTCTTGGGTTGATGCATTACATGCATCCTCACCATATCTTCTAATAATTGGTTTACCCTCTTTGTCTACCCATTAGTTTGAAGATGATAGGTTGTACTAAAGAGCAATTTTGTTTCAAAACCAACAAACAAAGATTTCCAAAAGTTTGAAGTAAACTTTGTATCTATGTCGGATATAATTTCCTTAGGCATGCCATGTAGTCTGAATATTTCTTTCATGAAAATGATGTAAATATCTATTGCCTTTCAATTTTACTTGGTGGGTATGAAGTGAGAAACCTTGCTCAGATTGTCCACAACTAGCATGATGGCATCATTTTGTTTGGTTGATCTTGGTAATCGTATGATGAAATCCATGGAGATGGTTTTCCTTTTCCATTCGGGAATTGGTAGGGGCTCCAACAACCTTGTTGGGTGTCGGTTCTCTTATTTGACTTGTTGACATTCTAGACACTTAGCTAAGTAATCAACTATGTCCTTTTTCAGTCTGGGCTAGTAGAATTGTTTCCTAGTGGTCGTGATCATTTTCTAATAACCAACATGACCAACACATGGTCTTTTGTGTAGTTCTTCCATTATGAACCTCTTCAAGTCATAACAATTTGGAATATACAATCTTCCCTTGTAAGTCATCATACCATCATTAGGCATCTAATAACCTTCATACTTCAGTCCTGTGGGATCTTTCTTTAGGTATGATGTCACAGTCTGTAAAAATGCATATGTTTCTTGTGCACTTTTGACTCTCTGTTTGATGTCTGATTCACTGGCTCTGATAGTTGTCAAGTGAACCAATTTCATACTTCTACTAAGAGAATCAACCACCCTATTCTCCTTTCCTTTGATACATTTTATTTCAAAATCAAACTCAGTAAGGAGAGCCATCCACCTAGCTTGTCTCACATTGAGTTTTGGTTGGTCAAACAAATACCTAAACCCACTATGGTATGTCATTGTTAAGAACCTGAATAGATATACACATATAATCAGCACAAATACTGAATACACAATAGATCCACAAAGAAATATAGAAGAAACACACTTTATTACATCAAAACCCTTAAGGTAGGGAAACACCATACAATGGATCCTATTATGGAAGGGACCCTCTCCTTTTCACTTGCCTCTTCGAGGGGGAATCCTCCTATTGAGATACAACTCACAATACAATAATTCTTTTCATGTCCCATTACATTGCTTGAACCCCTTTATATAGTGCTATGATCACCTAAGAACATTTTAGAGGATGAATATTCTAGAAGTAGAACCTTTCTAAGAAGTCCTCCTACATTTATTATATATAACTATCCATTTATTATATCTAACTACCATAGTGAGCATTATTTAATAATATAGTGGACCTAGTCCACCTTACATTGAATGACCTCAACTATTATGACTATGGGCCCTCTGGGCCTCCACTACTACATCTATAGCCACCAAACATTCCATCCCCCTTATGAAAACATTGTCCTCAACGCTTGATGTACAACCATATACCAAGGTCCCATGGATAATTGTGGACCATAATGCTGAAGAAGATTGGAGAACCAAGGTCCCATGTAGAAAGGAAAGCCACCATGCTGAAGTAGTCCAACCGCCATTGTAAGCCCGGGTCCCATGTCCAAGTGCTCATTTGAACTCCTTGTGGAAGATTTTGGAACCCAATAACCAACTCAAAATGATGCTCCAAAGACTGACACATGTCATGTGGATCCAATTAAGAAGATCCATCCACATAGTGGAAAAAGGTCATAGCAGAATCTGGAATGAATAATACCACAATAGAATATGCAGGATGGAAATTGGTCATAATCATTGGCTCCCTATTTTTCACATTGATTCTCTTACAGAAGGTGGATTAGAATCATGAATAAAAATATGAAAATGGTTGTCATCCCAAAAATGACAACTATCCATATACCAATCATCACAATCGGCCTCCAAATCATACCAAGCACATATATCTTGATTATATTCATCCCTGATGTCCTCCATAAGAAATCTCTCCTACATGCTATCTAATGAATCTTGAATACTATGAAAACTATCATTGAGGTCATTTGCGAGGACATCTACAAAGTCATCCAATTTGGAATCCAATGTGTCATACAATTGAGATTTGAATGCTTCAGTAATTTGTAGAATTTATTTGAGGGTTTGAGAGGAAATAGCCATCTGAGAACCCTTTTAAATATTCGGTTCCACATCAATCATGAAAAACTCAAAAACTAGAACAATAAGTTACGACATAAAATCACGTTTTTTTTTTTAAAAAACCCTGAAAAACTGTTGAATTGAAAATGCTCATAACTTAAATTCCTGGACGTTGTTTCGGTTGATCTTTTTTTTGAAATTGGGTATTTTTCTGAGAGGAATTCAAATACCCAATTTGTTTTCCAAATTTATCTCGTAAAACTTCATATCTTAACTTGAAGTGCGCTGCCCTCTTTTTTTTCCTTAGAAAATTTCTGCAAAAAGAACAAAAATTTCTTCCCTTCTTTGGCCAAGGAAAGTGATTTGATACCAGTTGTTCAGCTCCAAATACTTGAATACAAAAATATATCAATATATCCACAGATATACAAATATAATCACCAAAATAGATACCAAGAAAAATATAGAAAACCACCACTTTACTATACCAAACCCTTTAGGTAGGGCAACACCATACAATGGATCCTATTATGGAAGGGATCCTCTCCTGTTCACTTGCCTCTTTGAGGGGGCATCTTCCTATTGAGATTTAGATCCAAATACAATATTTCTCTTCATGTCCCATTACATTTATTTAACTCCTTTATATAGTGCTACCATCACCTAAGAACACTCTAGAGGAGGAATCTTCTAGAAGTAGAACCTTCTAAGAAGTCCTCTTACATTTATTATATATAACTACCCATTTATTATATCTAACTACCATAGTGGGTCTTATTTAATAATATAGTGGACCTAGTCCACCTTACATTGAATGGCCTCCACTATTATCACTATGGGCCCTCTGGGCCCCCACTACTACCTCTCTGACTATCTAACATTTCATCCCCCTTATACCAATTGTTAAGAACCAAATAAATGAATAAAAAATATCACCCCAAATACTGAATACACAATAGATCCAGAGAGAAATATAGAAGAAACACACTTTATTATACCAAAACCCTTGAGGTAGGGAAGCACCATATAATGGATCCTATTATGGAAGGGATCCTCTCCTGTTCACTTGCCTCTTCGAGGGGGAATCCTCCTATTGAGCTAAAACTCACAATACAATAATTCTCTTCATGTCCCCTTAGATTGTTTTAATCCCTTTATATAGTTCTACCATCAACTAAGAACTTTCTAGAGGAGGAATCTTCTAGAAGTAGAACCTTCTAAGAAGTCCTCTTACATTTATTATATCTAACTACCATAGTAGGTCTTATTTAATAATATAGTGGACCTAGTACACCTTACATTGAATGGCCTCCACTATTATCATTTTGGGCCCTCT
>ML785662.1:1041118-1083930 GCA_009831015.1 Picea engelmannii | reverse complement strand
TAATGACTCAACATTTTTAAATCACACACTATGGCATCCAATTCCATATTGGGGGTCACATAATTGACTTCATGCTCATTCAACTTTTTGGATTTGTAGAAAATCTCATGTCCTTCTTGCATAAGGACTCCTTCGAGTCATTCCTTGTAGGAATATATACACACAAGGAAGCTCTTTTTTGGTCTGAAATATTTAGTACAGGTGCATTGGTTAGAAGGTATTTCGGCTTTTGAAATATTTCTTCATATTCTAATGTCCAAATGAATTTAACCCCGTTTTTTTGAAGGGAGATCATTGGGAAACTAATATTGGAGAATCCCTTTATTAACCTCCTATAATATCCTTCTAGGACCATAGATGATCTAATATCAGATACATCTTTTGGTAGGCCAATCCATGATGGCTTTAATATTTCCAGGATCGACTGCCACTCCTTCCTAAGAAATAACATGGCCTAAGTAATGGAATTGTTTATGGAAACACTTACTAAGATTATCATAGAGTTGATGTTCTCTTAGTACTTGGAGTACTAGGTTGAGATGTTCTTCATTCTCTTCCCTATTATAGGAATAGATTAGGATATAATCGATGAAAACAAGCACAAACTTATCTAATAACTTTATGAATACGTTATTCATTAAGCAAATAAAAGTTGTTTGTGCATTCGTAAGCCCAAATGGCACCACCACAAATTCATAGTGACCATATCTTCTCCTAAAGGTTGTCTTGTGTATGTATTCATCTTTAATTTGGACCTGATGGTATCGAAACCTCAAGTGAATATTGGAAAATATTGTAGCACCTCTTAATTGGTCAAACAAGTCATCGATCCTTGGCAAAAATTACTTATTCTTGATGCTTATTTTATTCATTTGTCTATAATCTATGCACAATGTGAGTGTTCCATCTTTCTTTTTCACAAACAAGGTTGGTGCTCCCCATGGGGACACACTATGCCAAGTGTATCCTTTGTTCCACATCTCCTTAAACTATATTTTGAGCTCAACTAGCTCTAGTGTACTCATTTTATAGGTTGTTCTAGACATTGGAACCACTCCTGGTACAAGTTTTATTGAAATGTAAATATCCCTTCTTGGAGGTAGACCTGAAACCTCTTCTAGGAATACATCTTTATATTTTCTTAATATGGGATGGTCCTCTAGGTTGGGTTTGTCATTCTCAACAGAGTTCAGTACTTGTATTTCATATAAGAGACATCCCTTTCTGCAATACTTATTCACTTGGAGGGATGATATTTGTCTCACTGAGATAGGCTTTTGAATCCCTTGTAGGGTTACCCTTCTTCCTTCTTCATTTTCACACTCCAAAGTTTTACTGTAATAGTCCAACTTGGTTTTGTGGGAATCCAATGAGTCCATGGAAATCAACAAGTCATAAGATCCTATAGGAAGTATGTTTAAGTTCGCTTGGGTGGGAAACCCACTTATAAAAAATTTGCATGCTAGTATGACCTCTGTTACTTTTCTTTTGGTTCTAGTGGCTAGTTGTACCAACCATGACTTAACATGTTTAACTTGTTGTAATTTACATTTCTAAACAGTTTGAGGGGAACCATAACTAAAATTAGAACCAGGGTCAATTAAAATGGAAACAGGATGGTTGGAAACCATACCATCCATCTCCACCACTAAAGCTTGTTGGTCAGCTTGTCTATTCTCCAAGGCTGCATAAATTTGTGGCATGCTCCTAGCCACATCATTGACTGCGATATCGTCTTGGATGTTGTATAACCTACCATTGTTTTGTTTCCTATGTAGACATTCCCTCAGCATATGTTCCTCTCCACAGCCCCAACATTTCAAGGGTTCTCTCTTTGTGTTATCAATCTTACTTAGAGTTTCTCTGAATGGTTTATTTCCACTCTAGGATGGAATTTTTTTTTGATACACACTTCTAGAAGGAAGGATCATCCTAGATCTCTTACCATGGTTCTTAAATCTTGAGGATTTAAACCCCTTCTTCTTGAATCCCAAATTGTTTTTCTTCTTCCAGTCTTCATGGGGTTCTGTCTTATTCTTGAATTCCTCATAGAAATACCTTGATTTTTGAAGAGTATCTTCTAAATTATTTGGCTCATCAAACTCAATTATGTCCCAGTAGGACTGATATAATCCACTAATAAATCTTTTCATCTTTACTTTTTCATTCTTTATGTAGGACATGCACCTCATCAGCTCAAGGAATTTATTGATATAATCATCTATCATGAGTTGTCCTAGCTTGAGTTCATATAACTCCTTGGTTTTTCCATCAAAATACTTTTCTGATAGGTACTTCTTCTTGAAGTATTTCTCAAATTATTTCCATGAAAATCCGTTCTCATGGATTCCTTTCACATTCCTAAGGTCCTCCCATCAAATGGAAGCTTTCATATTCAGGTTGAAAATGGCTATCCGATCCTTTAAGTTTTCAAAGTAGTCATGAACTCTGAAGTACTTCTTCATACCAAGTAACCAAACTTATGCTTCTTCCCCCTTCTTAATCTCTCCATCAAAGGTGGGTGGTTTGGATTTCTTGAATTCTTCAAAGTCATGAATCTTGGAATGTTTCCTCTTCTTTATTTGACATTAGAAGATTCCTTAGAGTATTAAGTGTCCTCACCAGAGGAATCTTCCATTGAGTGTCTCTTGGCTCCACGTTGGGCCTTCCTTGAGGTGCTCCTCCCATTGTGGAAACTTTCTGAACCGTGATTTTGTATCTCAGGTGGACTTGGAGTTTTATTAGTATGATTCCTGTCTACTTGAATGGAAGCTAGACCATGTTGCAGTTTCCTTTGTATATTTGATAGAATTTGCAGTATGAATGCATTAATTTCAGTGTGCTTTTCTTACTTCTTGATCAGCCTTTCATTGTGAGGCTTATAACTCTGTAATTTTTCCATGAGTCTTCTTACAGTTTCAACCAAATATGTAGGGGTTTCAACCGCCTTCCTTTCATCATATTATTCCTCTCTATTGTGAGAGATCTCCCCTAGCTCATGGTGTGTCACCATCCACTACGCTGTAGATTTCCCTGTTGTTCACTGACTGCTTGAGTGCTGATAGAAAATTTGGTATTAGTTATTAATATACCAATTTATGAACAATGCACATCATTGCAAAGTGAAGTCAACTCCTTCATTTGGAAACATTAGCAACATACAATGAAGATTTCCAAAACATCTATGAACAATGGAAGGTTTCGTTCCTCTCTTCAATAGAGATTCATAACAATTTCATATATAAGGGGGGTGAGGTAGGGTGTTACCCCGCAAAGTTCTCTAATAATATTTTTTTGCAAATAGTGCATGAGCCCAAGTAGGCCAAGTGTTTCTTCCATGCTCTAATACCAATTTCTAACACACTCGACCCATAAATACCCTTTCTAAAGATGGGGCATCATTTTTTTGTTATTCCTAACTATCTCAAATCTTAATTCTGGGATCTTCATTGTTTACTGCTCATTATGATCTTTCTAATGGTCTCCAACACACTAAAATCCAAGCTCTGTTTTACAATTTATGGCTCCCAAAGTTACCTAGGCGTTGTTAATTGGGGTCTTCGACATTCGATGTTGAACACTCCTTTTTCCTAATCCCTGAAATCCAAAAATATCTCCAGATGGCCTTAGCCCTTCGGTGATCGACGTTCAAAATTTTACATTAAATGACCCTTTTTCAACGTTAGACAGTTGGAAATCGATGACCAACATCCTATGTTTTTTGCATTTCGATGATCGAATATCTTTGTTGAACACTCGATGTTCGATGATCGACGATCTTATTTGAACATCCATTTACTATGATGTGCGCAAATATTCCGAACTCCAGAAATTATCAATACTCCGAGAGTCCCAGACATGTCACCTACCATGTTGTCTAGGTGGGCATGAACCAGAAGATGACACATGGTGAGGTTCAGGGGGTGACACGTGTCCTCATTAAGGGTGACACATGTCATTCTCTAATAGACATAAGGGGTCAGTGAATCAGTCATATCTGGGTGACATGTGGCATGCATAATGTGGGTCCACGTCGCCTCGAATGACATCAGGATGCCACAACCTCTTGGACTGATAACTGCCCAGAACATCGATCTCATGGTTGGTAAGAGTCCACGTAGATCCTTAAATGTACAGCTCTATTTAGTTCACTGATCCAAACTTTAGGACTTTCCAACTCCTCACATCACAAATCCCTTGAAGAGCCAATCTCCGGACTCTTGGATCTGGTGCCACATGTCCTCTTCCTACCGATGGTCGATATTTACTTCCTCCTTCATGACTTTGGGAGTTTTCACACCTTGAAAACTCTTGTCCAAGTTTCCCCATAGTACTAAGTCTTCGGACTATAGGATCGATGACCACATACCCTCTCATCCAATCGCTCTAGTTTAATAGACAACACTTGATAGGGGACAAGTAGGGGCTATGTCTCTCTCCAAGACATGTTCCTGGTTGGTTGGGTAGTCAAGGGTGGGATCCTCAGATCAACGACTCAGAGGGATCTTGAAGGACATGAGAATCGACGATACACGTCACTTCGATAGTTCAACATTCAAGAGTTCGACGTGTATCTTCCATATTTCTCTACATACCATGCTTGATCTATCGCCATGTGTACCTAACATTCATGGCCAGGATTTAATCCCTCTTGCAGAGCTTCGGGAAAAATCACGCATCGCTCTACCATCGAATACCCGAAATTTTGAATAATTGTTGATATATGGACATGTGTCCTTCCCCTTTCAATGGTCCTGATTAACTTTGAGACTCTGACATTCGGGAGTTGTGGCACTAGAACACTACTATTCTCTCGAAGTGGAACTTCACTGAACCACCTAATGCTACCCTCCCTAAGTCTGATCCAACAGTTGGGAGAGGTCTCCAATGGAGCCCTAGATCTACGACCCTCATTAGTTCGTGACTATGGAATTTGACTATTTTCGAGGGTTGTGGAATCACAAGTCCCGAAGTCTTGAAGCTAAAGTAGCTTCGCTCCTTTCAGTTTTAGTGAGGAGTTCCCAGAACCTGGTCATATGGGTCCTTTGGGAAATATTGTGGGCTAAGTGAAAATCCTTTTAGCAGAAAAAATAGTTAAGGACAAGGGCATGAGCCCTCGTTCATATGGGTGGATAATATGAATTAAGCGATCTTCTCCCATAGAGATGAATTTGACATTTCTGCTAAGATAAACTTCAAAGGGTTGGAAGGACTTATAAATTTAAGTGAATCCTACCACGACTCTCCTATGGATTCACTTGTTGTAACTCTCTACCAACTAAAATGAGATAAATTGAAAACCATATAAATATAGAATTTTATATAATAAAAATAACATATCTAATAACTGTTCAAATATTGCAAGACTTAACCATAAACACAAACATTCAATCATCACATCCAATATATTACACAGAGTATGAAAATACTTATCAGAACTCGAAAATGTGAAGCAACTGCTGAAAGGGGTGCCTATTTTCTCCCAAACATAGGCATAGCCACTTCTGATGGATTTACCACTGGCCACCCCAAGCTAGAGCATGATGCTCTAAGAGAGATTCTTTCTCTTTGCTCCATGACAGTCAGGGACAAAGGTTACTCTCCTTCTCCCACAAGAAAATGGCAACCAATTTTCTCTACTCTAAGAAAGTAGGTCTGCACAAGTACTTCCTCAGTCACTTGTCTACCTCGTTTATCATCTTTTAGGGAAACCCTTCCGAAGGCTTTTCACAGTCAAAACAATCTTGGTTCTCATCTTTTCTCTCCACTCTAGAGTCAAAGCATGCTTCTCTTTCTCCATATTGTTCTCTCTACTCTGTTATCTTTACAGATCTATCTTTGTCCCCCAAATTACCTCCTTTCTTTCCTTCCTCGGCAAGGTTGCATGGGTCCGAATCTCAATTTGTGGTCAAACCTAGAGATGGGTACCCTGCCCCATCTCCTCATTAACTCTTGAGGATGACCTTTGAGATGAACAAAGTTCCCTCACACAAGAATTATCCAAAATACTTGGAATATAATAATGTAATCCATGTAGGAATAATGTATAAAATATGAATAGATAAGATATGATAAGATTACAATTGAGAATGAGGGCTTGTATATATACCCACGCAGGGGTGCCCTTTACCAATAGTCATGTCCTTTGAGACATGACCTTTCATTATTAATAATTATTATTTATTATTTATTATGTTATGAATATATATGGTATATGTATATTTATGTTCATAACATTTAATAATTATTATGTTATGAATATCTATGGTATATGTATATTTATGTTCATAACAACCTTCCAACTACAATCTTGACTCGTAATTCATTTATGGGTCATAGGACTATTGAGAAATTACACCTAGTAGGTACTGGTGTGGTGAGGGTCATCTGAACCATTCTTGGTTTTCATCTGAACCATTCTTGGTTTCCCCTCACCATCTCTCGCATAGCATCCATGGTCTATCTTGGAAAACTTCCCCCCTTTCAGCAGTTGTGAAACACAAATTCAATTTCTATTAATAACAAAAAATTCATACATTGACCCTTTTATACAAAGGTTAATCAAATCAAGCATTCACACATATTTAGTCCGACATAGTCTCTTGGCCACTTTTAGTTATATTAACAAAGTGGGGAAACAAGGAAAGAGGGGTATTACATCTATTATATAGAGTTCTTAGTTTGATATCAAATTTGAATTATTTATAATTTAAGAGTTCTTAATTTGTTATTAAATTTCAATTATTCATAATTTAAGAAGAGTGGTTCAGAAAATATCTCAACCATCTCTAACAACTCATAAACTAATTTGTCACATAGAATGCAACTTATTCAATAATTCATTAATGGAAACATTAATTCCAATTATGTATTGATTCATATAATTTAGTTCTTCATAGTTGTCCACATTTTTAGAGAAGTCGTAAGATCTCGCCATGTAAAAATATATTTGCACTGACTTGATACGCTTTTTGAGATAAATGCATGGAGTCAAAGAACACATATTTATCTGCATCAACACAGGTGAATGGAGTAAATTTCTTGCAGAACCCAGTCTCTGTATCAGTGGAAAAACAACAACCCTTAGTAGTTACCTGAAAACTGCATGCAAAGTATCATGATGGGGATTGACTATAATTATAGTAAGACATAAATGTTAAAACTCTAATCAGAAGTGATTTGGTTTACCTAAATATTATACAGTTACATGATACTTATATGGTCTTTTTGTATTATATATGTACGTCTATGTACATGATTATAATCTCATTGATGAATACAGAGTATGCCTTTTCTGCCACTATTTATTTATCTTTGTTAATCATGTTTCCTTGATTGCTTGAGTTATTTCCATTATGTTTCTGTTGTTTTCTTCATTATGGATCTAACAATGGTATCAGATCTAGAGGTCACGAGTTCGATACAAACTCGGCTCACACTGAGGGGGATATTGTTGCACGAAATTGCAAGTAGTCAACACTCCTGGTGTATCGTGACAAGGGACTAATCACCTGTCGTAGATCCTTGAAATCTTGCGGTGGTGAGTTTACCAATCACCTACGGGCTTTGGTGTAACGACAATCGTACTACCAACAAAGAGCAGGTTTATGATATAATGGCCTGATAATTCATAATTTATCAGTCTCTCTTTAGTATTTAGTCTTAAGGTACATGATCATAATTTTTCCAGTGCATGTTCCTTCTGCTATCCACATTGGGGAAGGTCGAATGATTATTGAAATTGCAGTAGTGAACAAAGAAGCAAAAACCTGCATGAGGAGAACGTTTTCTTCACTATGAGGAGGATTCCAACAATCAACATGAATAAGATTGTTCACACTCCTGCATTTTATGTCTGAAGCAAATACAATTTGAAAGAAGCAGTCCCACCTTGGGGTGCGATCTCAAGTCTGGTGAAGCGATGAAGCAAGAGAATCGTTTCCATTCAAATAACTTGCAGGCTTTTATGTAATGATTGATTGTTTAAGAGAACCTAACCACTCTATGAATGAGCCTTCATTGTACAAGAAGTTTATCAATGGAGAACAAGAAGTACATTTCAAAGGAAGAATAAGAATCGCCAGTGGAAAAAGGTACTCCAAATATTTCCTTGTGCAGGCCGCAGAAGGAGCCAAGAAGGCCTTCCACCATTACATACCCCATGTTTGCCACCCCTGGGAAACTTTGAAGGAGTTAAGGAGTATGAAGTCATTACACATTGTGTGGCCTGCATGACTATCGAGTTTCAAACCCGAGACCTGGGAGTTGCAAGGTATGCGTTGCTCTGGGGTTTCTTCTCGTATAGGATTTAGGGAAAATCAATTTTTTTTGTAGAGGCACGATGTTAAGAGAGGAATGATGGTGAGATGACCCGATTGGATAGCCACTGCACCACTGCGCATTTTAAGAGAACAGTTGAGATTTTTGTTTCTGCATTATTTTAATTAAAGAGGAGTGAAGTTATTTTTGGCATAAAAAAAAAAAGAAAATAGTGGACTGTGGCCCTCACATTACAACGATTGTCTTTTTATTCGAAACAACTGTTGTTTATGTAAATGGCTTGCCTTCTGTTGAGATATGCATCCAAAAAAATCATTTTTTCACATATATACTTGTGCCACAACTTAGTGTGACTTTGTGTAACAACCTCCCAAACCGTCATGACATCAAGCCTGGAATAACAAGTGCAATTTTTTTTTTTTTTTTTTTATTGTGTGTGTGCGTGTGTAGGAAGGTAATAATGACATTATACATAACATCACAACACGATGAAAAACCCAAGGCAAACAAATCACATAATAACAACATAACGACCTAACAAGAATAAGAATGACTACCCTCCCGTCCTACCCTGCAATGGTTAGAACCTCCAAGACACATAAGCAACGCTCAAGCCCAGGTTCCCATCGATTTTGACCATTTAAGGTCTCGGGGATGGCGATCTTTCTAAGGAACAAGGAGGTGTCTACATCCCACACAACACAAGAAAACCAAGCCAATAAGCAAGAACAATCATTAATTAAAATAAACAACAATCCCCTCAACGGAAGGCGCAATCTAAAAATGACTTCGCCAATATCCTGATCAATCGTCTAGTCAAGCTAGTCCATAGTTACCATCTATTTTAGTCATTTATCACAAGCCCATATTAGCATGCCTAAATGCAAAATATCATCAAGGTACAATCTAAATTAGCCTTAAAACACATTCATTTGCGCAAATTTAAATTACAAGTGTCATCAAAGTTCCATCTAAATCAATTTGCCTTAAATATTATTATTTTTTATAAGTATTCTATTTTAAAATCAATATCTAATAATCATGTAGATATATATAACAATATCCAAGAAATAGATTATGTAGATCTTAACAATCTTTACAAAAAAAATCCTCATCCCACAAATAATAATAGTAATAATAAACTGCTGAGTGAAAGTAAGGTTAATCATAACCAGAATTAACTTTTCAAATGAAAATGCCCCTACTATCTAACCAAGCATTAATCACTGACAAATGAGAGGACGTGGTCTGACATGATCAATTTTCTATTGAAATAAGGCTAAATCTACACTGTCTTAAAATAAATTGCCTTCCCAACATAAACTCACTGTCATTAATTTGCTGCTAGTTCAATAACTAATATTTAATAAATTTTGCTGCCATTCGACCTGTCACTCAATTAGATCTGTCATGTTTTAAAAAGATTACTGCTAGATCAATAATTTCAACACTTCCATCAAGAATAAAAAGGGACAACCATGAGGTTGAATAATCCATTCATGTAATGAAAAATTATAGATGAGAGCCCGAAAAGGAGGTTCTAAACAATTCCACAGAACAATGTTCCACCTTTTAGGAAAAAGCGCGGGCAACCCAACAATGCAATCTTCTTTAATTCTATTAGTATAAACAATAGTTCATCATGACATGTATCAACATAGAAAGAATAACATAATAGAAGTCATACAAATATATAATTGATAAATAATATGTGACTGATCGAAAGATTATAATAAAACTTATTGTTGTGTACGCATAACATTGCATGTTTGTGGATTGGCTGTCTCTGGCCAAACGTTCCCATAGAGGTGGCTTGTTATCAAGCTAGAATTTGATATTTGGTAAACGTTGGGGCCATAATGGTTGTCATTCAGAAACATTTGGGAAAATTTGCATGAAATGCCTTGATTCTGACCATAGCTTTTTAATAAACAAATTTTCACATTGATCTAGTCTTAGATTTATGTTGTTTTGAATTTTCACTTTCGTGTGTCATCCTGGTAATTTCAGATTAGGAATGACAAGGACAGAAGGTATCTAAGCAGTACGTATAAAAAACAAAAAAACAAAAAAAAAACCATTTTCCCAAAAGTTTCTGAATTCAACCCTTGGCACTCGATCTTCTTAAACAATTGCTTGCACTTGAACCAAAAGATCGACCGACAACTGAGGAGGTGAGAAACCGTTATATGCTCTATATGGAAATCCAAAATGTTGTAAAATAAACTTGGATTCAATGCATTTACCCCAAATGGTACACTCCCTGACTCGATCCGGAGTCCAAGGGGTTCCATCGATGCCTCGGAATCCTCTACGTCCATAATCCAACACACTCAGTAAAACCGATTCAATAGCACTTGTCTATGTCGAGGCAGAAAAACAACATGTCATCATCCCATAACACCACATAACCAAACTCAAAAGTTTTAATAGCATAATAATCCAGATCACTTGTGAGCAAGTGTCCTCAAAGAATAAGTTCGCTCAGTGCGCCAGAGCGGGATGTTACATACACCCCCTCTTGGTATAAACTTCATCCTGAAGTTTCACCGTATATATGATGAAATAAAGTGTATCACAGTATCAGATGTCTATCTATCAAACAAAAATGGAAACTGCTGGCGCATATCATATGCATCCTCCTAGGTCACTGAGTGTGGACTATAATTGTCCCACTGGACCTTGACCTGATCGATAGTTCGATGTCGTAGCTGTTAAATGTGATGATCCAAGATGCATACCGGCTCATCCATGAGCACCCCCTCGTCTGATACCTGCAAGGAACTCATGTCAATAACATGTGTAGGATCACTAATATAATATCTCAAAACATATACATGAAAAACATCGTGCATACACCTCAAAGAATCAGGTAAGGCTAGTCGATAGGCCAGAGGCCCCTTTCTCTCCATAATCTCGAAAGGTCCCATGAACCTAGGAGAGATTTTAGCTCCCTTCCCAAACTTGATCGAACTTTTATGCGGTTTAAATCACAAGAAGACTCGATCGCCGACCTTGTAACTACGGTCGACACGGTGTGCATCAAAATAACTCTTCTGTCGATCTTGCGCTTCCTTAATCCTGTGTCTTATTGTTTGCATTTTCTCTTCCATTTCTTGGATCGCTTCTGGTCCCACCAAGACCCTATCCTCAAGCCGATCCCAACTCAAAGGTGTCCGACACGGTCACCCGTAAAGAAACTCGAAAGGCACCATCTTAATGGTGCTATGGTAAATGTTGTTGTAAGAAAACTCCACTAGTGGAAAGAATTCTTTGTAAAGATGTGTTGTAGTCCACAATGGTCAGTCCTTAGTTCAATTTTTTTTCTGACAAGGTAGTGTCTCCAAACCTTCAAGGAATATACGATGGCTAACAACTCCAAATCATGCATCACGTAGTTCTCCTCATGCCTTCTCAGTTTCCTCAAAATGCAAGTGATCACTCATCCGTCTTGCATCAAGACTCCGCCTAAGCCTTCCTTGGATGCGTCAGTGCATACCAAGAAGTGTGCATCCATGTCAGGGACTTTTTGTATCGGTGTTATCGTCAACGACTCCTTGAGTCCCCGAAATGCTTCCGCGCATTTCTCGGTCTAAACAAACTTCTTGTTCTTCTTCTGCAACTCTGTGATCATATTTGTTATCTTCAAAAATCCCTTGACAAACCGTCGATAGTATCCTGCTAAACCCATGAAGCTACACACTTCTGGGACATTCATCAGCACAGGCCATTCCATAATAGCCTCGACCTTGGATGGGTTCACGGTGATGCCTTTGCCGGAGATGACATGCCCTAAGTAGTGAATCTTCGATTGATAAAATGAGCATTTGGAAAACTTCCCATACAATTTGTGCTCTCCCAAACACTGTAGTACCAAGCGCAAGTGCTCGTCATGCTCCTTTTTCGTCTAAGAGTAAATCAAAATATCATCAATGAATACTTGGATGAACTTTTCCAAGTACTCGCGGAACACATCGTTCATCAAACTCATAAATACTCCTAGGGATTTTGTCAGTCAAAATGGTAAAACAGTAAACTTGTAATGTCCAAACCTCATCCTCCTTGATCCGTAACTGGTGATACCCTGATCACAAATCGATCTTGGAGAACACCGTCATGCCCTTCATTTGATCGAACAGATCATCAATCCTTGGTAACAGATATTGATTCTTGATCGTGGCCTTGTTCAATTGAAGGTAGTTAATGCAAAGCCTCCATGACCCATCCTTCTTTCGTATGAAAATAACAGGTGCACCCCATGGTGACACACTAGGACATATCAGTCCTAGGTCTAGCAACTCCTTCAGTTGCATTTTCAACTCTTGTAATTCTAGGGTCGACATCCGATAAGGCGTTCTTGCTATCGGTTCAGTCCCCAGTTTTAGGTCTATGGTAAACTCCAATTCCCTCTCTAGCGACATCCTAGGTAACTCCTTCAGAAACATGTCCGCAAAATCTTTCACCACCGGAAGGTGTTCTAAAACTTTCGCTACTCCCTTCTCATTTAACGCAAGGATTCCATAAAGCTTGCACCCCTTGAGCATGCTCTTCTGAAGTTGCAAGAAAGAGATAAACCTCAGGGAAACTCCCTGGTTCTGGCCTACAATCACACGTCTCTATCCCTCGTCATCAACCAAGCGCAATCGTTTCGTCTTATAGTTGAGTATCGCCTCATGCGATTCCAACCAATCCATACCAATCACAACATCATAAGATCCTAAGACCGTGACATACAGGTTGGCCTTCGTGAAAAAATCTCCCAGGTTAAGGATACAACCTGTAACCTTTCCTCCAACCTTTTGTTTGGCTCCCGAAGCCATCTCTATGAAGCTAAACTCATCCTGTTCGACTTCCTTTACCTTAATCCTTTTTAGTGCTGCATCAGAAATGAAACTCTTGGTAGCACCGAGATCTATCAAAATACTAAGGGTCTGGTCAACGACGGTACCTGTCGTCTCAAGCACAGTCGACTGGTGCTCTGCTTGATGGTTATTCACCGCTGCATGAATCTGATGGGCCTTTCCCATATCTCCCACGATAGTTGGTCCAGCTGATCCAAATGCTCTGGTCCTCTCCACAGGGAAGTCGCTCTGGTAGTGTGGCTCCCCACACGTCCAACACCCCTTCCTCGGCCAAGTAGTCCTGGTACCTGAAGTAGAGAATGATGGCCCACCGGCCTGGAATCCTGGTTTGTTCTGCTGAACAGGCCTAAACTACTGTTGTTGCGGGCGATGTTGTTGCGGATGCTGTGGTCCCTGATAAGGTTTCTGTCACTGAGGCATCAGTCGTCGAGGTGTAGTGAAATTGGATCCCCTTTGGAAGCCACGATATCCTGGCGTATGTCTGGATGGCGTCTGATGCTGTTGTGCTCTAGATGAAGCCTACCTTGCTGGTCTTGTCGGAGTCCTGGTCTGACCCCCACTGATAATCTCCTCCTCTACTATGAGGGGGTTCTAGATGACATCATGCAAGGTTTGAGGCATCGAAATCCTAACCTTTTCACGTAGGCTTATGTTAAGTCCGAACAAGAACCTATTGACCTTAATTTTTTCAGTGTTAAGGTGTAGAGCATACTGAAGCAGGTCCATAAAATGGGCCTCGTACTCGGTCACCGTACAGTCGCCCTGTCGTAAGCCGTTGAACTCATTGAGATGATGCTCTATGAATTCCTCTGAAAGGTACCTCTCTCTGAACCGTTCCTCAATCAGTTCCCATGACATGTCTTCGACGACCATGTTCATTTGTGGTAGGAGCGTCTTCCACCATAGAAGAGCGCTCCCCTTTAGTTGAAAGACCGCCATGCATACCTTCATGTTGGAGGTATAATCGTGAAGTGTGAAGCACATCACCATGTTCTCCAACCATGCCTCGACGACTGCACCGTCCGGGACACCAAAGAACTCAGGAAATTTGACCTTCTCGAGTTCACAGTGAATGCTACCAATACCGACCAGAGCGCATGGTGAAACCTCAGCGGGTGTCGATGCCCTGGCCTCATCTCTTTCCAAATGACTGATCAGTGCCTCAGACATGCGTTGAAAAGATCTCATCATTCCGACTACATCACCAATTGCTATCTGCTCCTATCCGAGAACCTGCTCATCTCCCTGGGGGTTAGACCCCTCAGACGTGGATGCTATTGGAGGTGTCACGCCTCCTCCCCTAGCACCCCGTCGTCTGCCTCTGTGATGTCCTCTAACCATGATTACCTACATGAATACAAGTCAAATCGATTAGCAATAGTATAATCAATCATATCAACGAAATTCATAGTGACCCCAAGTCATGGGTTGAACCCGCTCTGATACCATATGTAACAACCTCCCAAACCGTTATGACATCAAGCCTGGAATAACAAGTGCAATTTTTATTTTTTTATTGTGTGTGTGCATGTGTAGGAAGGTAATAATGACATTATACTTAACATCACAACATGATGACGAACACAACGCAAGCAACTCACATAATAACAACATAATGACCTAACAAGAATAAGAATGGCTACCCACCCATCCTACCTGCAATGGTTATGACCTCCAGGACACATAAACATCACTAAAGCCCAAGTTCCCATTGATTTTGACCATTTAAGGTCTCAAAGCTGACAATTGTTTTGAGGAAAAAGGAGGTGTATACATCCCACTCGACACAAGCAGACCAAGCCAATAAGAAAGGACAATGATTAATTAAAATAAACAACAACCCCCTCAACAGAGGGTGCAAGCTAAAAATGACTTCGCCAATATCCCGATCAATCGTCAAGTCAAGCTAGTCCATAGTTACCGTCTATTTTACTCATTTATCACGAGCCCATCTTAGCATGCCTAAATGCAAAATATCATCAAGGTACAATCTAAATTAGCCTTAAAACACATTCATTTGCACAAATTTAAATTACAAGTGTCATCAAAGTTCCATCTAAATCAATTTGCCTTAAATATTACTATTTGTTATAAGTATTATATTTTAAAATCAATATCTAATAATCATGTAGATATATATAACAATATTCAAGAAATAGATTATGTACATTTTAACAATCTTTACCCAAAAATTCCTCATCCCACAAATAATAATAGTAATAATAAACTGCTGAGTGAAAGTAAGGTTAAGCATAACCAGAATTAACTTTTAAAATGAAAACGCCCCTGCTATCTAACCAAGCATTAATCACTGACAAATGAGAGGACATGGTCTGACATGATCAATTTGCTATTGAAATAAGGCTAAATCTACGTTGTCTTAAAATAAATTTCCTTCCCAACATAAACTCACTGTCATTAATTTACTGCCAGTTCAATAACTAATATTTAATAAATTTTGCTGCCATTTGACCTGTCACTCAATTAGATTCTGTCATGTTTTAGAAAGATTACTGCCAGTTCAATAATTAATATTTAATGAATTTTTTCTGCCATTCGACCTGTCACTCAATTAGATCTGTCATGTTTTAAAAAGATTACTGCCAGATCAATAATTTCAACACTTCCATTAAGAATAAAAAGGGACAACTGTGAGGTTGAATAATTCATTCATGTACTGAAAAATTATAGCTGAGAGCCCGAAAAGGAGGTTCTAAACAATTCCATAGCACGATGGTCCAACTTTTAGGCAAAAGCGCGGGCACCCCAGCAATGCAGTCTTCTTTGTTTCTATTGTTATAAACAATAGTTCATCATGACACGTATCAACATAGAAAGAATAACATAAAAGAAGTCATACAAATATATAATTGATAAAGAATATGTGATTGATCGAAAGATTATAATAAAACTTGTTGTTGTGTACGCATAACATTGCGTGTTTGTGGATTGGCTGTCTTTGGCCAAACGTTCCCATAGAGGCGGCTTGTTATCAAGCTAGAATTTGATATTTGGTAAAAGTTGGGGCCATAATGGTTGTCATTCAGAAACATTTGGGACAATTTGCATGAAATGCCTTGATTTTGACCATAGCGTTTTAATAAACAAATTTTCACATTGATCTAGTCTTAGATTTCTGTTGTTCTGAATTTTCACTTTCGTGTATCATCCTGGTAATTTCAGATTAGGAATGACAAGGCTAGAAGGTATCTAAGCAGTACGCAGAAAAAAAAAACCAAAACCATTTTCCCAAAAGTTTCCGAATTTAACCCTTGGCACTCGATCTTCTTAAACAATTGCTTTCACTTGAACCAAAATATCGACCGACAACTAAGGAGGTGAGAAACCATTAGATTCTCTATATTGAAATCCAAAACGCTGTAAAATAAACTAGGATTCAATGTAGTTACCCCAAATGGTACACTCCCTGACTCGATCTGGAGTCCAAGGGGTTATGTTGATGCCTCGACATCCTCTAGGTCCATAATCCTGCACACTCAGTAAAACCGAGTCAATAGCACTTGTCTATGTCAAGGTAGAAAAAAAACATGTCATCATCCCATAACACCGCATAATCAAACTCATAAGTTTTAATAGCATAATAATCCGGATCACTTGCGAGCAAGTTTTCTCAAAGAATAAGTTCGTTTAGTGCGCTAGAGAGGGATGTTATAGTTTGTGATCGATAGAATTGAGTCTTGTATGACAAATATTTATTTAAACACACCACGATAGATAACTCATAGCTTCTTCAGCAAATCCAACCTGCATATTTAATTAAGATTCCCAACTAGTTAGATTTAATCATTTTTTTCGATATCCTCTTAATCCACCATTGTTGTGAACCTTGAGGGAACAAGTAAAACATATATCAAAATTTCGATGCCAACTGATTAGATTAAGTAGAGATCTTGAACATGAAGGATTGACATCTTTGGAGAAGGTGGTTTTATAAGAAAGACCAAGTTTTGTGGAGGTCAAGTTTTGTGGAGGTCAAGTTTTGTTTTAAAAGAAATACCAGGTTTTGTATGGATGAGCTTTCTCCATTGATTGTAATTGGAGTTATAAGGGTTTTTATTTTGCCTTGAACTGGTAAAGGTGTTATAAGGGGTCCAACAAATTGCATATTTGTCTTTGCGTCCTTGACCCACCTAAAATTGAATAAGGGGGTTTGTCTTAGGATCTTTATGTGTTTCTAAGTTATTGGTCATCTCTCTTCCATATTCTGCATAATGGCAAGAATTGAAGAAATATTTACAATATTGCGCACATTAATTAGCTCAACCACGGAATCTACAATTGAAATAAACAAGTGCACTCTTAGTATAGTGATTACTTGTTTACAAGTACACACAGAAGATTTTTATGCTCAAACTTTAAAACAAAATGTTATCTGATGAGTTAAGCTTGCTTCGACATCAACAATGTGGTTTCAACAAGCAAGATGACATCAAGGATGAAAGTGACTTCAATGAAGACATTCAGTTGACTAGTGATGACACTCATAAACATGAAGATGAGTTCGATGAAGTCCCTACATCAAAAAAAATTGTGAATAAATGTGACAAAGAAATTAGAATTGTTAGACCATGGGAAGAATTACGTTTTAAACGAAATCGATATGGACTAGGATATGAAAATGATGCTAACAACCTTTTTGATATTCCTAATTATTGCGAACCTGTTTGCTTTGTGAGTGGAGGTTTTCTTATTGATGATAACAAAACAGAGCTTGAGGATATTGGTAAGGAACAGGTACAGGATATTGCTGATGATGATGTTTCTAATCGGTTGGATAAAGAACCCATACAGTGCAAACATTGTCACCGGTTTGGCCATGATAAGTCAAATTGTTTTGATCTTCACCCATGCATATTTTGTGGGAAGACAAATCACCCTTCAGTAAGGTGTCAAAAGCGCAATCAGAAACATATTCATTTTGAATGGTTAGGGAATTAGCGTTGGCGTTTGGAAGCCAATTTATTGGAGCATTCTTATCAACAGATTAATACACAAGTACAATCATACTTGATTGGAGATATTTCTACAGTTGATGGACATGAATGTTTTTCAGGATTGGATGATATAGGGTATGATCAGGGCTCGGTTGATGTAGTATTCCAAGTTGAAGATCGAGTCTTCAGACTCCGTTAGAAGACAGTTTGATTAACCTTTTCCACTTTACATTTTGAAAGAGTACACATTGTTCCAGTAGCTTATACAGGTGTTGGATCTCTTCTTGGCCATTCTTGTGAATGACAGTCAAGGGAATTTGAACCACTTGTCCTTGACAGGGAGAAATATAAAGTTTTCAGTCAGGTTCCAAGTTTGATTTAGAACCTGTGAACAGATGCTCAGGTATGCAACCTAGTTCCTAGTATGCAGTCTTGCTCTTGAACATATTGTTGTTGATATGGTTTGTGGTCATCTTAAAACCACCAATTGAAAAGAAGACATGAAGTTCTGGTTGTTACATTTTCATATTTTTGAGCCTTGGGATCTTGTTAGTTTATGGTCAACTTAAAACCATGCCATTTAGTAGAAGACATCATCTTATGCTAGACATTTAGTTTGTGGTCATCCCGAAACCACCATATTGTTTTGTGGTCATCTCGAAACCCTGAAATGAGTTTGTGGTCACCCTTAAACCACCAATTTAGTAGAAGACATCAGCTTTTTCTATTTTTCATAGTTTAGAGAGGATATGAATATTCACTTGACACATTGTTGATTGTCAAGTAGTGGCAGTTTTTCAGGAAAGAACAAACTTATAATTAAGGGGGGATGTTAAAACTCTAATAATAAGTTAGTTGTTTATGCAAATGTTATACAGTTACATGAAGTTATGGTCTTTTTGTATTATATATGTACGTCTATGTACATGATTATTAAGCTCATTGATGAATATAGAGTATGCCTTTTGCTAGTATTTATTTATCTCTGTTCATCATGGTTTCTTGATTGCTTGAGTTATTTCCATTATGTTTATGTTGTTTTATTCATTATGAATCTAACAATAAAAACTAAGGGAACTAATATGGATCTTCTAATTGAAGGTTATTGGTGATGGAGACATACCGAATTTGCCAGGATTTTGTATGAAGTCTAGAATGACAACGAAATAGTCAAGAGAAACAATCTTTAACCCAGGAAGCACAGGTTTCAATTGTTCGATAATTGCATTAAGCCCTTCATTGAATCCATATGCAGCCAGGTTGATTTCCTCCACACATTCTCCTTTTCTTCTCTTGATAGGTAGACATCCCAAAAGAGGAAGGTTAATCAACCCAATTTTGTGTGCATTCGGATTATAGTTCATGTCAAATGGTTCAAAATAAATATATAATCTAGTCAGAACCAGTGCAAATCTCCTTAGGAGTAGCGATCAAACAGAAAATCTGCAGATATAAACTTATTGTTTCCCTGCCTTGATGTGAGATGCGTATATCTGGAGGAGAAAATTTGTGTATTGTGAAACAGTAAAGTGAGAAGAACGAAATGGATATTTATAGTAGTTGACAGCGAAGTCATTTGCGCCAATGATTATGAAGTATATTACCTCACTCAAAATAATGTTGGCTCGTTCATCTCCGATTAATTTACAACGTGACTGTACTGGTAATGTTATCTAAACCATTAACCACAGAATCAAATCTAACGCTTGTTATTAAGTCCGAGTCCTGAAGCTTAGGGTCTAGATATGGTGGCAACAAATCTTTGACACCCAGCCCTTCAACTGCAAACGTACATTATATTTAAAGATTTTTGGAGAAAGTAATTACCAGCTCTCGAAACATCTATCAGCTGTATTCGAGAGATTGTTTTACCACAATCTCGTTTTAGATTATAAGATCCATAAATAAACGATTCAACTCCTGCTTTATATGTGACCGCTATAATTATAAATGTACCTAGTTTCCTTCGATGAATATCAAGTGCTGTGAGCTCCGTCTCACTTGTGAGTGAGGTTTGTGCTAATTTTTTATATGGTATCAGAGCTCAGGAGAAGAGAGCCGTAGCGTGAGGGAACTGGAGCTATTGACTGTCATTTTTTTTAGTTGTGGGCGTGTACATGAGGAGTTGTTGGCCACTGTTACGCGTGCACTGGAGCTATCTACGCACTAGTGGAGTTTGTTGCTAGTTCCCACCAAGATTGTTGTGTCCCAGAGACACCTCCTACGCTGTACCTCCTACACTGTTCCTCCGTGGAGCGTTTGCGGTTGTTGCCACCTGGTGCTGGAGCTAGTTCATGACTGAAGAGGAGGAGCCCACACTGCTGATTTCTCAAGCCTCTTGCGTGAAGAGGAGCTCATGTTGTTGTTCTGCCCAACTTCCTGCGTGAAAAGGAGGAGCCCACACTACCTGCTACGGCTGTTGCGCCCAGGTGCCTGCGTGAAGAGTGTGAATGGACGCCATTTTTTTTGCATAGTGAAGAGTTTCCACTTCTGCCATTTCCTTTGTAGAGTGAAGAGTTGCCACTTCTTCCATTTCATTTCTAGAGTGAAGAATTGTCACTTCTTCCATCGTTGCCATTTCTATTTTTTCATATATACACGTTCGCTCCCTTCAATTTATAAATATATGTTGATCACCGCCTTTTGTTAAATATCCGTTCTTCAGATAAATTGCTTGTTGATCAAATCAAACTGATGAGAAGGAGCCTATGCGAGAGGTAAAATCCAACAACAATTTATTATTATTATTTTGGCCAATAATCTTTGAATTATTTGTGGTAAAAGAAAAAAATGGCAAACCCTCTGGCTGATTCATATTTAAACGAATCCACCAAGCTTGATGGACAAAACTATCTTAACTGGAAGTTTAAGAAGATGACCACCATTCTGGAGGCATACAACCTATGGATGATTGTCAAAGGTGATGAGCCCAAACTCACTGTTGCTTCCTCGATTCCAGATTGGGATAGCCGAGAGATGAAAGCGAAAGTGTTGTTGCACATGTCTATAAAGGACAACATCATTCCTCATATAAGGGACTGTAAAACTTCCAAAGAGACGTGGGACGTTCTCAAAGGTTTGTTCGAAAATTCTAATGCAAACCACATTTTATTTTTAAAAACTAAGCTACTATCTATTAAAATCGAATCCAATGAAAGCATAAGCAATTTTGTTTCCAGAATTAAAGATTTAAGTGATAAGCTGGGTTACATTGGTGAAAACGTTTCTAGTAGTGATTTAGTAACTGTTTCTTTGAATGGTTTAGTCCAAGACTATAAAGTCTTTATTTCAACGCTCTCAGCTAGACAAAGGCCTCCTACGTTTGATGAATTGGCTGGGATTCTTCTTCAAGAGGAAGAGAGAATGAAGAATTTTGATCTGGATTCAAGTGGCTCATATTTGGCGTTGATTGCAAGAGCCAAAATATCATACTGTGGGAAACTGTGGGACATGAACAGAGGTTGGTTTCAAGCAAAGCATAAAGGTATGACACACCCTCATTCTAATGTTAAGAGAAATGTTGAATATGATTATTGTGGAAAACCTGGACATCTTGCTAAATATTGCTATAGAAGAAAGAATCATGAATCAAATTAGAGACATAGAAGGAATAATGAAAATTTTATGAATAGGGACACTTCAATTAATGATGGATTTAAAAATCTTAAATTGTTTATTTCTGAAGTTGCATTGTCTGCTGAAACCGATGATGAGACTGCTTGGTTCATAGATTCTGGTGCATCAGCTCATATGACTTGTAATAAAGAATGGTATGATGAATATTATGAGAAAACTGATGGCACACACATTTACCTAGGAGATAACAGATCACATAAGGTCCAATTCTATGGAGTAATAAGTATGAACTTACCTAATGGACAGTTGAGACATATTCATAATGTGATGTATGTTCCTGGTATTAAAAAAAAATTGATATATGTTTCAACTATAACTGATAATAATCTAAAAGTGGAATTTAGTAAGTTGAGGTGTGTTGTGAAAGATGTCCAGAATCACTACAGGGTTGTTTCCACAGGTACTAGGGTTGGTGGATTGTATAAATCGGATGTGACAATGAAGTGTCATGTTGCATTGACATCCACAACAATGTCAACAGAAGAGTTATGGCACCAGAAGTGTGGACACCTAAATTACAATGATTTGATGTTGTTACAATGAAAAACTATGTTAGAAGGTCTTCCTGCTATGAAGAATGATCAGTTTCCATGTGAAGCGTGTGCACTAGGTAAACAACATAGAGAACAGTTTCATGTTCATACAGAGAAAATACAAGCAAACATTTTTGAATTAATTGATACTGATGTATGCGGACCTATGCAAACTAGGTCACTTGGTGGTGCTTCCTACTTTCTTATTTTTGTTGATGACAGATCTAGATATACATGGGTCTATTTCATAAAGAGTAAAAGTGATGTATTTGAGTACTTCAAAGAATTCAGAACTTTGACTAAAAAATAAACAGGAAAATGTATTAAATTTCTCAGATCTGATCAGGGTGGTGAATATACATCAGGTGCATTTAAAAGTTATTGTAAATTTCATGGGATCCAACAACAGTTTACAGTACCTGATACACCTTAGCAAAATGGTGTTGCTGAGAGGTGGAACAGAACACTGGTGGAGTGTGCTCGTAGTATTCTTCAAGGTAAAAACATTTCTGATGGTTTTTGGGCAGAAGCCATTAACACTGTTGTTTATTTAAAGAATCATAGTTCAACTAAGAAATTAGATTTCCAAACTCCTTTTGAGATTCTTTATGATTATAAACCCGATGTTAGTCATTTAAGAGTATTTGGATCCACTGCCTTTGCACGTATTCCAAAGGACGAGAGAAGGAAACTTGATGCAAAGTCAATCAAGTGTGTTTTTATTGGGTATTGTACTGATAAAAAAACATACAAATTGTTTGATCCCAGTTCACATAAATTGTTTGCAAGTAGATATGTGATGTTTCATGAGAATGCAGATAAAGTTGATACAATGTATGATGCATATTCTTGGCATAATGATAGTGATAAACATGTCAAAATAGATGCAATGGTTAAACAGGAACAGGAACAGGTATAGGTACAGGTTCAAGAACGGAATGAAAGTAGTATGGACACTTCAAGTGGTCAGGATACATCAAGTGGAGAAGAGTCACCACAGAGAAGAAGACGAGATGAAAGAAGTGAAGGACTAAGAAGGTCATCACAACAAATTCAACCACCTATAAGGTATAAAGACTATGCATTGATGTCTCATGTCATGAATGTTGTAGAACCTGTAAACTATGATCAAGCTAAAGAACATAAAGTATGGAGAAATGCTATGAATGATGAATATGATTCTCTTATGAAAAATCAAACATGGGAATTAGTTGAGTTGCCTGAAAACAAAGTCCCTATTGGAAGCAAATGGTTGTATAAATCTAAATTTGAAGCAAATGGTAGCATTGACGAATATAAGGCAAGATTAGTTGCAAAAGGATATTCACAAAAGGAGGGAATTGATTATGAAGATACTTTTGCACCAGTAGCTAAATTGAATACAATTAGAGTACTAATTGCCTTAGCTACAAAACATAATTGGAAGTTACATCAGTTAGATGTTAAATCTTCTTTTCTGAATGGTGATTTAAAAGAAGAGGTTTATTTGGTTCAACCTGAAGGGTTTGTCAAGCAGGGGAGCATCTAGTCTGCAGGTTAAAGAAAACATTATATGGTTTGAAACAGGCACCGAGATCATGGTATGTAAAGATAGATACCTTCTTTTATCAGAATGGGTTTGTGAAAAGAAAGAATGATCCTAATCTATATGTTAAGAAAGATGAAGAAGGAAATGTTGTTTTAATATCTTTATATGTGGATGATCTCATTATTACAGGGAGTGCATGTAAGTTAATTGAAGAGATTGAAATTAAGTTATCTCAAGAGTTTGAAATGAACGACCTCGGTGAATTGCATTACTGTCTAGGACTTGACGTTTGGAGAGAGTCTGGCAAAACATTGATCACTCAAAGTAAGTACACAAAAGAAATTCTTAAAAGGTTCAACATGAGTGAATGTAAAGCTATGCCAATTCCATTAGATCATAATGCAAAGTTATACAATAAAGATTGATCTAAAGAGGTAGATGGTACTTTATATCGTTAGTTGGTGGGAAGTCTGAACTACCTCACCACTACAAGGCCAAACATTGCATACTCAGTCAACATCCTTAGTGAGTTCATGGCTAAGCCTTCAAAGAGCCACTGGAAAGATGTGAAGAAAGTTCTTCGATATCTTAAAGGAACTGTTAATTTTGGTGTTATGTATACTAATGATTGTGATGTTGAGTTGTCAAGTTGCTCTGATTCAGATTGGGCTGGAAATCCTGATGACAGAAAATCAACTTCAGAATATGCATTCAACATAGGTACAGGAGTCGTGTCATGGAGCAGAAAGAAACAACCAACTGTTTCTTTATCGTCAACAGAAGCTTAGTACAAAGCTCTATGCAATGCTACTTGTGAAGTTTTTTGGTTAAGGAGAATTCTTGAAGATATTGGCAATAAACAAATAGGGCCAACTATTCTCAAATGTGACAATCAAAGTGCTATTAAATTGATACACAACCGAATTTATCATGCCCGAACCAAACATATTGAAATTCAACATCATTTTGTAAGAGAAAATATACATTCAAAGGAAATTGACTTGATCTATTGTAATACCACTAATAATGTGGCTGACATCTTTACCAAGCTTCTTGGTAGACTTAAGTTTTAAATTTTTAGAAGCAAGTTAGGTGTCATAGAAAATCCGTTTCTCCATTAAAGAGGGATGTTAGAATAATCTCGAAACTTCTACCAACTGATTCGAGAGTTTGTTTTACCAGAATCTCATTTTAGATTATAAGATCCACACATAAAGGATTCAGCTCTTGGTTTATAGGTGAGGGCTATAATTATAAATGTACGTAGTTTCCTTCAATGAATATCAAGTGCTGTGAGCTCCGTGTCACTTGTGTGTGAGGTTTGTGTTAATTTTTGATATTCGGATTATAGTTCCTGTCAAATGGTTCAAAATAAATATATAATCTAGTCAGAACCAGGGCAAATCTCATTAGGCGTAGCGATCAAACAGAAAATCTGCAGATATAAATTTATTGTTTCCCTGCCTTAATGTGAGATGCGTATATCTGGAGGAGAAAATCCGTGTACTGTGAAACAGTAAAGTGAGCTGAACGAAATGGATATTTATAGTAGTTGACAGCGAAGTCATTTACGACAATGACGATGAAATATATTGCCTCACTCAAAATAATGTTGGCTCGTTAATCTCCGACTAACCCTTTCAATCTCTTTTTATATTCTTTGATGTATTCGACTTCTTTCCAAAACGGTATAACCTCCTACACTTACACCCTAGCAATTAGGCTTATGAATAACTTGGAAACTGATGTAAGCAAAGATCATCAAATTCAATATTACGTATTAATTTATAACTTGATCAAAGCTAACGCTTGTTATTAAGTCCGAGTCCCGAAGCTTAGGGTCCAGATATGGTGGCAGCAAATCTTTGACACCCAGCCCTTCAACTGCAAACATACACTATATTTAAAGTTTTTTGGAGAAAGTAATTAGCAGCTCTCATAGGATTTCAATGAAATTCAATATTACAAGTATTAAGCATACTCACCAATATAGTCCTGAATGAGTTTTCCATTGGATACACGTCCTGTGGGAATATGGTCGATGAAATCTCGTCCATAAGGAAGAAAATTCCCTTGGATAGATGTCGAGATGTAATTGTTATTTACCGTATCAGCGTATTAGTCGCCAAAGAAAAAAACTGCAGGCACGGACACATTCTTTCAAATAAGTATTGATTCATTAAGCAACTTTGTGATTCCTCAATTAGTCAATAGTCCAAATCCTATGGCAACTTTGTGATATCTCAGCACTCATGTAACAACCAAAATACGATCTAACTGTAACCCAATGTCCATCTAAACACCACATGTTTTTAATATCTACAGATGGTTTGCACTTTCTTTTGTTATCCTTTCCGAAACAAATTCTGATCCTTTCTTAATAAATGTATCGAGACTCATGTATGCTTCAATTTCCTGTTGTAAATAGTATTTATTTATTTTGTGTATATGCATTTTTTTTAGTGTGTATCAATCTGAAATACACATCTTAAAAAAATAAATAGAAATCAACATATAATATACACATTAGCTGGATGTAATATGTGGAAAGAATTTAGAAAGTGTATTATTTATTATAATATTTCTAAAATAAATGTAAGAATTATAACATATTATTTATTATAATTTATTTTTTTAATATATATATATAATTTTTAATTTATGTAATAATAATAATTAAATAAATTATAAGAAATTATTTATTATAATATATTTTATTATAATTTAATTTTTAAATATATATATAATATTTTTCTTTTAAATAAAAAGAGAGGGAAAATCCTATTAATACCTTGCCAATACAAAAAAGCACATAACAACAATCTACCAACTATTTCGTTAAATTAGTGGAAACCGAGATGTCAATGTCAAAATTAGTGGTCCTCCATCTTCCCTCCCAAATGGAAACCAGAGCAGGTGGCTACGTGAGTCTGTACACCACCAAATGGAAACCAGAGCAGGTGGCTACGTGAGTCTGTACACCACCATTGTTCAGAGCAACTATGAAGACTAAGCTGGAAATTAAACTTGACATGAAACTGGAAATTGTTGGAGCATAACCCTAACTTACATTAGTTTATACCTAGCTTAGACTCCTAGATCTTGGTTAATACATTCATTTACAATTTATTTCACCTAATTTGGCCACATGGAGAAGAAGGGCGCCTCATCCCTAGATTTTAGGGAAAACTACTAATTTTAGATCAAGACTGAACTCTCGTTCTTGATTTTCTCCATTTATTCTTGATTTTCTTGATTTTCTCCATTTATTCTTGATTTTCTTGATATTCTTGATTTATGAAAAAACTCATCTATTATTGGGGAATGCACACCTCCTCTTTGAGTAAGATATTTATTCTTTAATTAATGATTTTTTCGGTTACTATTATTAGTAACTATTATTTCGGGTCAGTTAAGTGAGTTGGAATTGCTTCTCTTGTTAGTTAAGTGAGCTTAAGTGAGCCTATGTGCATCACTTGAATCTTGTGGACATTAATGAATGTGTGACATGTATCTTTAGTGGTCTAGGCGAACTATGTGGTCTCCCTTAGCTTATGACACCTATTTTAGCTATTTCTAGTTTTTTTGACTAGAATTTCTATGTTGAAAATTCTATATATTCACCTCCTCTCTTCTTTTTGAGGAGGGTTGCTCATGTATATTCATTTTTAATTAATATAATTCTATGATTTATGGAGAAATAACTTTCTCTCATCTCTTGAATATCAACAAATTGTTTGTGTTCAATTTAACTAGAATTCTAGATCTATCGGGGTTTTTGCAGAAATTCTACATGGTATCAGAGTTAGATTGAATCTAGTGGATTGTACATGGTTTTATTTGCAGGTATAGATCATCAGGAGGCACAACAAGAAGAAATAGATCATCTCTCTCAGCCCACAAAACTCATTCTAAATCCTTTCAATTACTTCAAATGGAAGACAAAGATCTCTCTGTTCCTCTGAAGCAAAGGGCTTTACCGGGTAACAATGGGAATAGAGAAAGAACCGACTGTTGAAACAGAGAAGATAAAGTATTTCAATAAATTAGATGAAGCAATTGGGCTGATATGCCTATCAATTTCCAGAGATATCCTCTTTCATGTTAGTAGAGCTACTACTCCTAATGTGGTATGGACCACATTGAAAGGACTATTCGGCAAGAAGAATGCAATGAGAGTGCATCAATTGGAGAATAAACTCATATCCCTAAGTCCAATTCATTTCAACAGCCTGCAAGAATTCTTCACCAAGTTCAAATCCCTCATTTTTGAACTTAATGCATGTGGAGTCACGAAAGAGGAAGGATAACTTATCCTTTCATTTCTCTCAAACTTAGGCCCTAGATATTCCGTATTTGTGTTGTCTTTTCAAGCATCTAAACTGACTTAAGAAAAATGGAAAATGCCTCCATTGAATGATTTCATTGTAGAATTGACTCAAGAGCAAGCTAAGTTAGTCCAAATGGGTTCCATCAAGTGATTCAAGAACCAAGCACTTGCAGCTACTAATGCTCCAAAGAGCAGTGGAAAAGACAAGAAAAAAGGAACGGGTAAATTTCCTGAATCGAAGAAGGAGAGATCCGCACAATCTTCAGATAACTCTTCCGAGCATAAGTGTAAGAAGAAGAAGGAAAGAACACTTTGTAGATGCTGCTCCAAAGGTTTTTATCCTGAAGAAAATTGCATGAGGAAGACTATCAATGAGATGGCTAAGCAATTGCAACAACACAATCTCACGGTGCCCGAAAATGCAAAGAAGAAAGATGATAACAAAACGAGAGGGAGAGGATGAGATGGTCATGCTTTAATGGCTGTCACATCCACTCCATCATATTGGATCCTTTATTCAGGTGCATCAAACCATATGGCTGCATAAAAATATGAATTTTCCTCCATCGAAAAAAGCACCAGATCCCCAATTTACTTGGGAGATGCCTCATCTGCAAAGGTGTGTGGAGAAGGAATTGTTGATCTTGAAGGGGTTGCTTCACAAATGTGCTTCCTGTTCCCTCGCTGTCTGCAAATATTCTCTCGATATATTAGATCACTAATTCTGGCTCTGGAAGGAAGGTGGAGTTCACTCTAGACTTCACAGTGATTACCGACATTTCCACAGGCTCACGGCTTGCACATGGAATTGAAGATCACGGTTCTCGTTTGTATTTCTTCTCCCACTTTGTTCCTAAATCTATTAGAATTGTATTTCTATCACAATTTAATGATATCAACAGGTTATGGCATGAAATATTTGTCCATCTAAACTATAAGTACTTGCATCAACTCAGCAAGGAAAACATGGTAGAAGGATTGCCAGCTATTAAATTCACAAGCGATGTATGTCAAGGATGCATTCTTGGAAAGCATACAGAGAAAAAGTTTGACAAAGGGAAGGCATAGAGAGCTTCTTCACCTCTTGGGATGATTCACAGTGGAATCACAGGCCCATTCCCGCAGACTTCAATCAGTAAGGCTCGATATGTACTCACCTTCATAGATGATTTCTCTCGCTTTACTTGAGTATTTTTTCTGAAATTAAAATCAGATGTATTTGAATGCCTTCTAGAATTTAAAGCACTTGTTGAGAATGAGTCTGGGTGTAAGATTAAGATAATCCATACTGATAATGGAGGGGATTATTTCATTAAATATTTTCAACAACTTTGTATTGATGAAGGTATACAACTACAACACACAGTGCCATATACACCATAGCAAAACGGTGTTGCGGAGAGGAAAAACTAGTACTTAAAAGAGATGGCCAATTGTATGCTACAGTCGAAATCATTAGCTCCCAAGCCATGGGATGAAGATATTAACTATGCAACATACATTCAAAACTGTTTTCCTCACAAATCACTCAAATGCACCACTCCTTTTGAATGTTGGACCAGTAAGAAACCAAAAGTATCGCACATTCGTATTTTTGGTGCATGAGCATGGGCTCACATTCCGACAAATAAGAGGAAGTCTTAGCCTCAAAGTGTTGAATTCATATTTTTTGGATATCCTGAAGGTTTCAAAGGATATAGATTGCTGGACTCTCACACTGAAAAGTTCATTCGAGCTCGAAGTGTGAAGTTTGAAGAAGAATCACTGCATGATTTTTCAGAAGACCCTGTCGAGGAACCGCTTGTTGTCACTAATGAGGAGGAGTCAGAAAATTCTTCGAGCACTTCAAAGAAGCCATCAGAGAAGCCTTTTGGGTATGATATATAGGATGAGGATCAGGTCATGGCTGCTCCAACGTAGTTTCCAACTTGGGCAGAGAAAACCTTGCAAGATGTAGGTGAACTAGTCTGTGATCCTACAGATACAAGAGGGACTAGATCACATCTTTTGGGGATCCTCAAGCCCTGCCTACCATAGAACCTTTGCTGCCCATACATTTCTATATTTGACTTGTTTCAGATCGAAAGTCACACTTTGAGGCTACTGGAAACCCACTCTGGGAGGCTTCCATGGATGAAGAGTACTCTGCTCTTATGGACAACAACACATGGGACTTGGTTCCACTTTCGAAAAGAAGAAATCTTGTTCGATGTTGATGGATATATCGAAAAAATATTGCTCCATATGGTGAGATCATCAAGTACAAATCTCGACTTGTCACAAAAGGATACTCACAGGTACATGGCATAGACTACACAGAGACATTTGCACCTATTGCAAAAATGGACTCCATTCGACTAGTTTTGGCCATTGACGCTTCTCACAGATGGGAAGTTCATCACATGCATTACATCCATGAGATGATCTATGAAATAGTCATTTCACTATAGTACTACCCCACAGAGCAGAAGGTTGCAGACATCTTCACCAAGTCATTCACTGAAAAGAAATTTTCAGAACAGAGAGTTATGCTTGGAGTGTTGGAGACAACTGAGTAGGTCACTTTTGGCCACTCAACATTTTTTTTTCCTCTTTTAGAAGGGGCTTTTTCCCATGAGGTTTTCCCTCTTTCCTATTTTCATTCGGACTTATTTTATGTAATGAGTACCTAAAATGGCCAAGTTGTCGGGACTCATATTTTTTGTCATTACAGTTAGGCTTAAGGGGGGGTGTTGGAGCATAACCCTAGCTTACATTAGTTTATACCTAGCTTAGAATCCTAGATTTTGGTTAATACATTCATTTACACTTTATTTCACCTAATTTGGCCCCATAGAGAAGAAGGGCACCTCATCCCTATATTTTAGGAAAAACTACTAATTTTAGATCAAGATTGAACTCCTGGTTCTTGATTTTCTCGATTTATTTTTGATTTTGTTGATTTATTCATGATTTATTCCAAATCCCCCATGAAAAAAATCATCTATTATTTGGGAATGTACACCTCCTCTTTGAGTGAGAGATTTGTTCCTTAGTTAATGATTTTTTCCGTTACTATTATTAGTAACTACTATTTCGGGTTAGTTAAGTGAGTTGGAACTTCTTCTCTTGTCAGTTAAGTGAGCTTAAGTGATCCTATGTGAATCACTTGAATCTTGTGGACATTGATGAGTGTGTGACATGTATCTTTAGTGGTCTAGGTTGAACTATGTGGTCTCCCTTAGCTTATGACACCTATTTTAGCTATTTCTATCTTTTTTTGACTAGAATTTCTATGTTGGAAACTCTATATATCTAGCTACTCTCTTATTATTGAGGAGGGTTGCTCACGTATATTCATTTTTAATTAATACAATTCTCTGATTTATGGAGAAAAAACTTTCTCTCATCTCTTGAATATCAACAAATTGTTTGTGTTCAATTTAACTAGAATTCTAGATCTATCGAGGTTTTTGCAGGAATTCTACAAAAATTAAACAAGGACCTAAGCATGAAATTTAAACCACGTTGTTACAGTGCTGGGAATCGAAATGAAATACAAGCCAAAAATTTACCCATTTGCTTTGGAGGTTGCATCACTGGGGTCATCATTGAGAGGGTCATTCAGAGGCTAAAGAACAAATGTTCTGGTGCAAGTCGGGCATTTCTGGTTTTGGTGCATTTGAGTATGCCTTGTACAACATGTCGATATGCTGGTGCATGAGGATGTCATGGTGAATTTGATCCACCATTTGTCCTTTAAGCTCGAACACTAGCTCCAGTTGCTTCAGGTGAAACAATGGAGGTGGTTCTGGGTAGGGATCTGGGATTGTCGTAATAGGTGGTGGTGCCAGGATTGGGCCACCCTCCACCCCCAAACCACCCATTGCCTCACCTGAAACCTCCTATTCTCCTTCCTTTTCCTTCATCATCCTAAACCTCTCAGTCATCTTGTGATCCTCGACCACCTCCACCGTGCTTGATATTTTGAAATCACCTAGATGTGTGGCATCTTAGGGGTCAAGGTGGATGAATTCCTCCTCAATTATGAAAGTGTAAGCTTCCTTTCACTCCCATATAGGATGGTTTGTGTCTGGTGCACTAGTATTTGCTAGAAATTGGTTGGGGGGTTGTTAGTTATCAAGAACAATGAAGAGGAGGGATTTTGGAGGGAGCTGGATTGGATCCTCTGGGATCACCTCCTCCACATACGCCATTGGAGTCGTCCTATCCTTCTCCCTATGCAGAGTATGGTCTATGGATGATGCCCACTCTAGCTGTGTGAGGTAGGGCCACGACATGGTATGCCTATTTCCCTCAGCATATAGGAGCAATGGAGTGTGCTAATGAGTAACGTAAGTGTGCTGGAAGCCCTTTGGTAGTTGCACCAGTGCATAGAGTGGCCAGGATTGTGTGAAGCCAAGATGAAATGGCTCCAAAATCTTCTTTGTTGGATAATAACACAGAGGGTCAACATGACCACTGCCACCAACGAATCCCATCCATTGAATCCCATGGCCGTCACTTTTCTCATGCGAGGAAGCAGTCCTTCACCTATTGATGGGAAATTATGGAGAACTCCCATTTAATGCTGAGGCAAGGGGAGCCAACCTACCATATTAATGGCTACATGGTCATCCTATGCTTCTTAGAACCCCATCTGAGGTTGGATAGTCTTTCCTGTCTAGGTCCAAGCAACGGTCTGAGAGTTCGGTGCAGGGAGAGGTTTGTGCAATCCAATGAATCAGCTCCATTGTGGAAGCCACCCCTTCATTTTTTAGACAATCAACTACTCTGTTTGCCTCCCTTTTCATGTGTGAGGGGATTATGGTGATCTTGGACTATAAGATAGAGCCAAAATCCTCCAGAAGTCCTGAAAGTTTCCAGCTGTGGGAGACCTCTAGGGGGTGCTCTCCATGAAGAATTTTTGTTATGAGTTGAATGGTGATCTGGGAATCCCCCTCCACTATAATATTTTTTAGTTGGTGGTAGGTTTCAATCTTAATTCCTCATAGGAGGCTCTAGAGCTCAGCAGTGTTGTTTGTATTGAAACCAAGAAAACCTGCTGCAATGTGGAGAATTTCTACATCTGAGTTCCTGAGGACCGCCCCAAAGCCTACTGATCCTGGATTCCCTTTTTTTTTTTTTGCTGGGGGAATCGGCAACTTTCGGTTCTCGTACTCGCGTGACACGGGGTCGATCCCCATAATCTACCACTATAACTCTAGGTGAAACCACCCAGCCCACAAGAATGGTGCACGAGTAAATCCGGGTGAGAATCGAACATGAGACTTCATTTTTACAAATTTCCTTCCATTTACACGGCACTTGCCAATCTGTCTACACCTGTGCGGGTTGGATTTCCTTTTGATGCACCATCAAAGTTTATTTATAAGAAACCTGTTGGTGGGGCAGACCAGGTGCTTGGGATGCTAGTTGATCGGTTGACTGCAGGGCTCTTAATTATATCAACAAGATTGAGTTGTTAGTTTTGGAGGATATGTCTTTCACCCATGCTGCATTTAAAGTCCTCTTGGGACCAATGCCTTCTCTTAATTGTTTCCCGTATCAAGATCATGCTTCTATCCCATGTTGAGGAGGGGGGGGGGGGGGGGGGGGGGNCGTAAGATCCTTTCATTTCTTTCCTTCCAGATTTTTCATAAGATGAAGCCCGGTAGGAGCTGCTAGATGAGATTTAGGATTGGGTTCTAGTAGGATATCGAGTCCCAATTTTCTACAGTGTTGATGATGCTAGCTCTGTTTCTATTGGAGAAGTGAATTATTTGAGTCCCCATATCCCAAATTGTTTCACTGTAGTGACATTTGTTGAAAAGGTGCTCCATCGTTTCTTCCTGTTGCTGATAGAGGGTGCAGATGGAGGGGCCTATGAAACCTCATTTTCTGAGATTATCCCAAGTGAGGATATAGTTTTGGACTATGAGACACTAGAATATGGATACTTTAGGCCACAATTTTGAGTTCCAGATCTTACCCTAGATGCTCTCATTGGCCTAATCCTGATAGTTCCCTTGTAAGTAGTAGGCTTCTTTAACCGAAAAGTTGCCAGTCATGGAGTGCCCCCATCTGAGAATGTTTGGACCTTCCCCGATGGAGATTTTTCATTGTTTTTCACATGCTTTCCAGGCCTATATGTACATCTCCATTGGGAGGTCAAGTTCCCGTGTTTCAGTCTTCCAAGTGCGCCATGACCAGTGCGTGTCAAACGTTCTTCAAAGATCCTTTACCCATATGAAGTTTTCAGGTTGTAGTGATTGGGATAGGGGAGTGAGATATTCAAGAGTGGCTAGAGGTGGTTGTTGTTGCCAAGAGTATTTCCAGAAAAATGAATGTTCCCCATCTCTAATCTCCCAAAAATCATGCTTTTGTTTTAGTTGTTTGTTATTCTAGGTCATGTTCCATATATTGGATCCCTCGATCTGATCGTTGAATCTGATTAGCTTCTCTTCTCTTGTGGTGGGAGCATATTTCTTTTTCCATAATTTTACCTAGATTTATGTGGGGTGCTTGAGCCATCACCACCATATTTTTTCCCCTGTGACTTAGTTTAGTTTCCATGGGTCCCTGAACCCTAGTCCACCCAAATATTTAGGTTTGCAAATATTGTCCCAACCAACCAGAGCCCACTTTTTATTTGGGTTATGCCTATGCCATAAGAAGTTGCACTGAATGTTCCTGATGGCTTAGATGACAGACTATGGTGCAGCTAAGGAAGTGAAAAGGTAGGTTGGTAAATCTTGAAGAATAGACTTTAGGAGTGCCAACGTAGTTTCAATACTAAGAGGTATGAAGGTCCAGTTGTTGAGTGTACTGGAGATGGAGAGTAGCAGTCTTTCCAGCCAGGAGATGTTGCGTACAACTGCTCCTATGAGAAGGATGCCTAGATAATTGGATGGAAGGGAGCTCTTATGAATACCCAGGAGGTGGGAGATATGGTTTGGGACAACCACTAGGGTATTGAAGAAGTATATCTAAGACTTTTCAAGGTTTAATTCCATTCCCGAAGAATCAACAATATCAGTGAGGATAGAATTGAGTTTAATGGATTCTCAGGCTATTGGAGTGTTCAATAGGAGGGTGTCATAAAAAAATGGGTTGTGAGAGGGGCTTTCTAAATATTGTGCAGAGGACGGCCTTTGAGGGATCCTTCCAAAACAAAATATTTATGTGGTGGCCTAGTCCTTTTTCCATTATGACAAAGAGGTAAGGGGAGAGGGGGTCCCCTTGATATATTCCTCAGGTGGAAGAGAAGGACTAGGAGGGCACCCATTGATGAGGATAGAGAAGAAGGATAAAGAAGTAAGCCTCATGATCCAATCTATCCATTGGTTGTCGAAGCCAAAAGCCTCGTGGAGGGAGCACATGTACTACCAACTAATTCTGTCAAAATATTTAGAGATGTTGAGTTTAATGAGCATATGTGGGGTCTCTGTCATTTCCAGTGAGTGGATGACCTCGTGAACTAGGATGACGATGTCCATGATTTTCCTGCCTTTCACATAGCCCGCTTTCTCTTTGGAGATAATAAAAGGCAGGATTGGTTTGATACGCCTGGCTATGACATTTGTGATTATTTTGTAGATGACATTAGAAAGAGAAATCAATCTTTATTTTTTGGGGTGCGTGACCCTCTCCTCATTTGGGATGAGCGTGAGGATGGTGACATTAAAGGTGGAGAGGACTTGACCCGAGGTTCTAGATTCCTCCACCACTTGCCAAAATTCTTCTCTGATCATTTCCCAACAATAGTGGAAGAAGTTCGTTGTGAAGGCATATGGACAAGGTGCTTTTCCTGGGGGACTTTCCTTGACAACATGATCAACTTCCTCTTGAGTGATGGGCCTTGTTAGGGCTTCATTTTATTCTAGAGTTATTAGGGAGGGTATATTCCTTGTGATTTTGTTGATTGCTGACATTTTGTCATCAATGGATTTTGTTAGGAGGTCTTTGTAGTAATTGGTGAGTTCCTTTGTGATTTTGTTATGCTCCCTAATGGGATTACCCTGAGAATCCTCTGGTTGAGTTATTCTGTTGATGTATCTAGGATGCACCATTTATAAGTGAAATAATTTGGTGTTCTTTTCACACTCTTTGAGCCATTGTACACTGGATTTATGATGCCAAAATATTTCCTCTTTCTTCTTCATTCTAGTTCCATCTTAAGCTCCACTTATTCCTTCATTAGGTTTGTAGTTATGATTCCTGAAATGAAGGTATTTTCCAAGGTTTCCAATCACTTCTCAATTGCTTGCGTTCTTTGTGGGATGTTCCCAAAGACGATTTTATTCCAGTGATTTAGAAGTGCATTGAAATTTTTGAGTCGCTACTGGAATTTGTACATGCATGTACCATGTTCTATTTCTTCTTGCTTCCACTAGGAAATGGAGAGTTGATGGAAGTCAGGGTGGGATAGCCATAATTTCTCAAATATGAAGGGATTGAGTTTGGGCGTCGATCCTATATCCATACAGAGCGATATGGGCCAATGGTATGAGCCTACTTTCGATAGAATGTTGACCTCAATGGCAAGATCTTCTAGCAACAGAGCTTCTGAAATGAGGAAGCTATCTAGCCAACAAGCTACCCGCTCATGTCTAGATCTATGGTTGGACCAGGTGAAAATACCATTTATGTTCTTTATATCCACTAGGTTTATTTGATCTACGAGGGATAGAAACTTACCTTTGTCGTGATCGAGCCATTTGGTGCCTCCTGTTTTCTTCTCTAGCATTAGGATCATGTTGAAGTCACCTCCTAGCAGCCCGATCGATGAGCTCAGTAGTGATTTGATAGTAGTTAGTTGTTTGAAGAATTTATCATTATCCTGTGTGCTTTGAGCTCCATAAGCATTTGTAATCATGCCTTCTTTCGTATAACCTATGGCTTTGAAGTGAGTCGTGATCGTGCCTACAGTGGAGAAGGAATTATCTATTATGACTCTTGTGGGGTTCCATAAGATCGCCAAACCACCTATCTGTCTATTGGACTCGACATGAAGGGATTCACAACCTCTCCAACAACACCGAAAGTGAGCTCTCCTTCTTCTCCAACACATTTTGTCTCCAACAAAAGAAGAACATCCATATTCTCAACGCGTATGCAATCCTGAAGAGTCCTATGCTTAGATATTTCATTGAGTCATCTAATATTGAATGTTATGATCTTCATCATGATGAGTTGGGAGGTGGATGGAGGTATCCCTCCATGATCCTTTGAACCTAGCTCGAGTTGAGCATGAACTTTCCTACTTCCTTAATAAGTTGTTGGGTGGATTTACGTCCCCATTTTTATTTTCCTGGGGGGTGCATTTTGGTTCAGTGACTGGATCTAAGGATATACCTAGTAGAAATGTGGATCCTGCAGTGGATTCTATGAACACCTTGTGAACCTTTCCAAGTTGTTCCATAGGAATTGTGTGCAAGTCCTTTCGGTTGAGGGATTCCTCCAGTTTTTCAAGATCTATGTCCGCCATATCTTTCTCATCTAACTGCATAAGAGTATCCCCATTCTCATCTGGCTTATCTGCTAGATGATCTTCTTTGCCTTTTTCAGATTGGTGCGAGGCTTTTCCTTTTTGTTTCTTCTAAATGCCCGTTTTGTGTGGATCTCTAACATCGTCTTCTCTCGGTAGCTGGTTAAGAATGTCATAAGAGTTCTTGGTGATTATTTTTGGAGTGTTATCTTGATTTTTATTCTGAGGCGGGTGTCATTTCCCACCTGTGACCATGGTGAAGCCATTTTTTTTCTTACCCTCTCCGGATTTAGGGATTTGAGCATTCAAGGGGAAGTCCTGAAAGAGGTGGTCATGCTCGTGACATTTCCTGCAGCGGAATGGAATATGCTCATAAACTATTGTTTGTTTCCAATCTTCATCCTGATACTCTAGGGTTACTGAGCTTGATAGATCTTTTGAGATGTCCATGTAGACAGAGATCCTCAAATAGGATGTGTATTTTCTTTGCTTTGTGGCTTCCAAGGATTTAACATATCGTCCCACAATGTTTCATATTCCCATTAGGATTTCCTCGAGCCAGAATTCCTGCAGAAAGGAATAAAGCCTGATCCATACTGTAGCCATTGTAAAATATTCCTTCTCTGGGATGAAGTGGTCTGTCTAGAAACGAAGGAATAGCCCTACCGAGTTGTAGAAGTATGGCTCATTGTCAAATATTTTGTTCTTGTATTCCAGGTTGTAGAGGATGATTGTGAAGAACCCTTTGGAGTTGAGCTGGACATCGAAGTCTCCCTTATGGTTCCACCAATCTTTGAGCCATCTCATAAGATCTCGTTTCAAAGGCACTCTCACATAAACTGAGTGTGTTCCCCAACCCTAATTGAAATTATGAGATATATTGGTGGTTTTTCTAATTGGGGAGTGCATTTTCCTTGTTCTCATCCTCGAGATGCCTTTGGATGAGATGCGCTTGGCTCCGCATCCATTGCTTTTCTAAATCACTACTCTTTGGCGAGGAACTGTTCTCTCAGGTGTTGAAGCAATTCAAAGGTCTTTTTACCCGTGTTCCAGCTCTATCATTTTTTGCTACGTTCCTATATTAGGGGATTTCACCCCCTCTCTTGACTCATCCTTATCCATCAACTGCAAGGCGTCTGAATGGACCAGCGTAAATATTGCATCCATTTCGTCTACATGTGGCACAAAGCATACATAGTTTCATTAAGGATTTGCTAGGGTTAGCGATTAGGTCTCATGCCTTTTGAGTTGCACTCTTTTACATTAATATATATATATATATATATATATATATATATATATATATATATATATATATAATTTTTAATTTATGTAATAATAATAATAAAAAATAAAAGAAATTATTTATTACAATATATTTTAATAGAAGTATTTTAAATATTTTAATGTTTTTTTTATATAGTATTAATTTAAGGTTGACCCAAATCTCTTTAATGGGCCAAACTATGGAGAGCCCATTAGCTCAGACTAAGTTGTTTGTTTCTTTATATATTTTTTATTTATAATGAAAAGTATTAGTATAATACATTTAGAAATGTTAATTTGAGAATAATGTGGTTTTTGGTATATTTTTAGCAAACTCTTTAAAATGTTGTATGTAGAAAAGGTGGATACATCTAATAAATTAGAAGAAGATGGTTGTTAAAAAAATATAAATTCATGAAAATATTTTTAAAATAAGTGGCGAAGAAAAAAGTTTTTAATTATTTAAGGAATAAAATATATATATTTATTAAATTAGTGAATACCAAATTATTAAAATATATATATTTTTAAATTATTTAAGGAATAAAAGTATATTTGTTTATTAAATTAGTGAATACCAAACTATAAAAATATGTTGTTTTTTTTTTTTTTAAACTCGAAAATTTTTATTATAAAAAATGAGCTATCAATATTGTTGAGTTACAAGTCTTTCAAAATGCAGGTGAATCAAGGGCCTCAATTAAACCACTATTACAAGTTATTAATGACTATTTCAAATAATCAAACAAAAACTTCATATAAAATAATCTTACTCAATACACTTGAAAAAAAAACTCCGAGGATAAGAGTGAAGACAAACTGCATTTAAATTAACGTGATGGGGATGAGCTCGCCGATTTGGCTAAATTACGGGACTCACTCTATGTTACCATTGGTTGAGACGTGGCATATGATGTATTCTTATTTCTTACTACCATCCAACCTTCATTTTCATAATCTCAGGTACTTGTGATGGATGTATTTCCTAGATTGTCTTGATCTGGAGCTTCTATTTTTTCTTCATCCAATGTCCTAGCATCATCATCTTGATCATCCCAACAAGCTAACGGTTGAGGAGAAGACTAGACTCAAGGTCCCTCAGCTAAAACCTGAGGGGAATACACCTCTTTCTCCAACTTATGATTGGATTTTGGACTCCTGACTAATGATAACAGAGTTGGGTGAGGAGGAATATCTAGCTAAGATGTTTTTTCACTGACTTGAGGGGGATTCGAGATAAATTGATGGTGGTCATTTGATCAGACCTACCAAGTGGATTTTATAGGATTTTTCTTATTCTTGGGACCTTTGGGACAATGGGTTGCAAGATGTCTCGTTTCAAAACAAGATATGAAATGCAAGGAAATTCTCTCATAGTCTAGTTTCTGAGACTAAGAATATTTTTTATGTGTAAGAATAACTTTGGCTAGGAATCCTTTACGGAATTCCATTTCCACATAGATATGAGAAAAAGTGGAGGTGTTGTGCCTTGAAGTTTCATGAATTTCATAGTGTAACTTTCCCAACGTTGAACCAATAGCTTCAAGTAAAGGTAAACCCCATAAATGAAAAGGAAGGTTATGAAGCCTCACCCAAACACGATATGAGGAGAGAATGTTAGTAGTTGGATTGAAAGAAGGAGTCCACGATTTCATGCACAAATTTGATTTGCTCCAAAAACACAGACCTGAGTTGAAAATCAGATCATGATCTTCCTTAATGTGGAACTCAACAATGAAGAATTCTCTAGCACAAGGATGAAAGAAATCTTACTATTGCACAATAGGAATTGATGTAGCCAAGATCCAACTATTGAGATCAACTAACTTTGGCCAAAAATGATTGAAACAACAGACGAAACTCATGGATTTGTAGAATTCTTCCTCCTCCTCAACATATTGACCCATGGGAATGACAAGGGGAGGGGCTTCCTGAACTAGAAGAGATGAAGAAGAAAGGGAAGAGCTCTATTGAACAACCTCAGGGAAATAGGCACTGGAATTCGAAGCAAAAACATGTATGGACACTGAGCAAGAGGGAAAAACCCCACTACCGGGGGCACTTGCAAAGAGGGATGCGGTCGCGGTCTTTGTAGGCAAGGAAGAATGAAGTGGGTTGGAAGCCTAGTTGGCGTAGAGGCCACAAGATGCTAGGGTTAAACCTTAGACATCGTGCACTAGGGAAGAGCAACACCATCGCCATTGTGATATGATGTCCAGGAGCTCTATAAAAAAATGTTAAAACAACATTTGATATTTAATAATTTAATATATTAATAAATCATATATANTTTTTATCTTTGGAAATGGATAATAGCCCCATTTTATGGCACCTGCTAATTGGAATACAAATGGTAAATTTTCATATTAATGTTAATCATTGTAATCATAAAGATATTTCTATTAAAATGATTTTATTCTAAATTGATCAACTATTTTGATGATGACAATTTACAATAAGATTGTATGTTTTGAAAAGAGGGTGTAAATATTAGTAGACTATATATTCTAATTAAAATTTTATAATTGAATGTATGATTTTTAAGCTATGATTTAATTTAAAGAAAATAACCAATATTACTATGAAATATAAAAATAATATGTTTTGGTGGATAAAAAAATTATTAAATCTAGAAATGCTTTACAACAAAGTTTGGTATAAAAAAACTAAAATTCAACTTTAGAATAAATAAATTTAAGAATTTATAGTAGTTCCCAAAATTTAATTTAGAATAAATAAATTTAGAATTATATTAGTTAACCAAATTTACAAGAATAACACCATTTGAGATCATCACATTAATGTTGGAAGTATTAATTACAAGGTGTGAGCTTCATTCTTACTCTCTCTGTCACGAAGTGTTAGAATGAGTTTACTTAATGAATCCATGCTTATCTTTCTCGAAATCTTCTATGCATATGAGATTCAATCGAAATTTATTTTCTTCTTAATTGTTTGAGTCGATTTTTATTTCTACGAGATGTTTGAGTCGTATCTATATATGTGTGAGTCTGTAGGTAGCATATAAATGTAAATGTGTCATTAAAAAATTTCCAAGTGAAAAATTAAAACCTTGGGTCATGTCGCCCACAACATATCTAGGACAACATTTCAAATATTTTAATATGTGAATCGCCCACAACATATCTAGGACAACATTTCAAATATTTTAATATGTGAAACGATGGAGTTGGCCTATTAGATAATAGGATAGAATAGTTGGTCCACAACATATCTAGGACAACATTTCAAATATTTTAATATGTGAATCGCTCACAACATATCTAGGACAACATTTCAAATATTTTAATATGTGAAACGATGGAGTTGGCCTATTAGATAATAGGATAGAATAGTTGGTCATTGTGAGATTTATTCTTTATCCAGTGAATAGTTTAAACATTATAGCAACTTTGTGATTCCTCAGTTAGTCAATATTCCAAATCCTATGGCAACTTTGTGATATCTCAGCACTCCTCAAAGCCGTCAGTTTGTAAGAATTCTTACAACTACTTTGTCATACCTCAACTATTCAATAATTCAAATCCTATGACAACTTGTTGTACCCCAATCTCCATGTGGATGTAACAAACTAAAATATGACCCCTCTGTAACCCAATCTACATCTAAACACCACATGCTTTAAATATCTACAGATGGTTGGCACTTTCTTTTCTTACCCATTCCAAAACAAATTCTGATCCTTTCTTAATAAATGTATCGAGACTCATGTATGCTTCAATTTCCTGTTGTAAATAGTATTTATTTATTTTGTGTATATGCATTTTTTTTTAGGGTGTATCAATCTGAAATACATATCTTAAAAAAAATAAAATTAGAAGTCAGCATATAATATACACATTAGCTGGATTTAATATTTGGAAAGAATTCATAAATCTTCTTAATTATTATAATATTTCTAAAATAAATGTAACAATTATAACATATTATTT
>ML785662.1:1017731-1040905 GCA_009831015.1 Picea engelmannii | reverse complement strand
ATATATATATATAATTTTTTTCTTTTTAAATAAAAAGAAAGGGAAAATCCTATTAATATCTTGTCAATACAAAAAAGCACATAACAACAATTTGCCAACTATGTCGTCGAATTAGTGGAAACCAACATAGATGGCAGACTGTGATGTCAATGTCAAAATTAGTGGTCCACCATCTGCCCTGCCAAACGAAAAACAGGGCAGGTGTCGGACTTGAGTCTTTACACCACTATTTAGAGCAGCTATGAAGACTAAGATGGAAATTAAACTTCACATGAAACTGGAAATTAAACAAGGACCTAAGCATGAAATTGAAAGCGCATTGTTGCAACACAAGTAACCGAACTAAAATCCAAGCCACAGAGTTACTCGTTTGCTTCGGAGGTTGCATCACTAGGGTCGTCATTGAGAGGGTCATTCCGAGGTTGAAGGACAAATGACATGGTGCAAGTCAGGCATTTCTGGTTGGCTGGTGCATTTAAGTATGCCTCGTACAACATGTCTATACACTAGTGCATGAGCATGTCGCGGTGAATTTGATCCACCATTTGGCCTCTAAGCTCGAACACTAGCTCTAGTTGCTCCAGGTGAAACATTGGAGGTGGTTCTGGGTAGGGATCTGGGATTGTCGTAATAGGTGGTGGCACCCGGACTGAGCCACCCTCCACCTGCAAACCACCCATTGCCTCCCCTAGAACCTCAACATGCTCCTTCCTTATCCTTCATCGCCCTGATAGTCTCCGTCGTCTTGTGCTCCTCGAGCACCTCCACTGCACTTGATATTTTGAAATCACCTGGATGTGTGGCATCCTTGGGGTCAAGGTGGAGGAATTACTTGGGGAATTCCTCCTCAATTATGTAAGTGTAAGCTTCCTTTGCCTCCCGCATAGGTTGGTCTGTGTCTGGTGCACTAGTATCTACTGGAAATTAGTTGGGGGGCTGCCAATTATCACAAACAATGAAGAGGATGGATTCTGGAGGGAGATGGATTGGCCCCTCTGGGATCACCTCATCCACATAGGCCATTGGAGGCGTGCTAGCCTTCTTCCTGCACAAAGTACGAACTATGGATAATGCCCTTTGTAATTGTTGCCTCCTCCTCTGTCTAGTGGTGAAGTTGTGCCAGGCAGGGCCACGATGCAGTCTGCCTATTTCCCTTGGCATGGAGGAGAAATGGAGTGTGCTAATGAGTAACGTAAGTGTGTTGAAATTCCTCTAGTAGCTGCACTAGTGCACAAATCTGTTGGGCTGCTGTGAAGCCAAGGTGAAATGGCTCCAAACTCTTGTTTGCTTGATAATAACACAGAGGGTCAACATGATCACTGCCACCAACACTCCCATCCATTGAAACCTATGACCGCAACTTTTCTCACGTGAGGGAGCAATCCTTCACTTCTTGACGAGAAGTTATCGAGATCTCACATTTAATGGTGAGGGGTGGGGAGCCAACCTGCCATATTAATCGTTGGGATATGGCCTATGCTACATGGCCATCCTATGCTTTGTGGCACCCCATCCGAGGTTGAATAGTCATTTCTGACCAGGTCCAAGCAACGGTCTGAGATTTCATTGTGGGGAGAGGTTTGTGCAGTCCAATGAATCAACTTCGTTGTGGAAGCCACCCCTTCATTTTCCAGAGAATCAACTACTTTGTTTTCCTCCCTTTTTACATGTGAGGGGATGATGGTGATATTGGGCTGTAAGATGGAGCCAAAATTCTCCAGAAGTCCTCAAAGTCTCCATCTAGGGGAGACCTTCAGGGGGTGCTCTCCATGAATAATTTTGGTTATGAGTTGAATGGTGATATGGGAACACCCCTCCACTATGATCTTGTTTATTTGGTGGTTTGTTGCGATCTTAATTCCTCATAGCAGGCTACAGAGCTCAACAACGTTGTTTGTATGGAAACTAAGAAAAATCATTGCAAAGTGGAGAATTTCTCCATCTGAGTTCCTGAGGACCGCCCCAAAGCCTGCCGAGCCCAGATTCCCTTTTGATGCACCATCAAAGTTTATTTTTATGAAACCTATTGGTGGGGCATGCTAGGTTCTTGGGATGCTAGTTGATTGGTTGACCGCAGGGCTCTGAATTGTATCAAGAATATTGAGTTGTCAGTTTTGGAGGATATGTCTTTCTCCCAAGTTGCATTTTAAGTCCTCTTGGGACCAATTCTTTCTCTTAATTATTTCCTGAATAAAGATCATGATTCTTTCCCATGCTGAGGAGGGAGGAGAAGCGTTCGATTGTAAGATCCTTTTGTTTCCTTCCTTGCAATTTTTTCATAAGATGAAGCCCGGTAGGAGATGACATATGTGATCCAGGATTGGGTTCTAATAGGAGATCGAGTCCCAATTTTCTACGATGCTAATTATGCTAGCCCTGTTTCTATTGGAGTGGTGCATTATTTGAGTTCCCATATCCCAAATTGTCTCACTGTAGTGACATTGGTTGAAAAGGTGGTCCATCGTTTCTTCCTATTGCTAACAGAGGATGCAGATGGAGAGGCCTATGAAACCTTGTTTTCTAAGATTATCCCAATTGAGGATTTGGTTTTGGGTTATGAGCCACAGGAATATGGACACTTTAGGCCAGATTTTTGAGTTCCATTTATTACCCCAGATTCTCTCCTTGGCTTGATCCTGATAGTTCCCCCGTAAGTAGTAGGCTTCTTTGACTAAAAGGTTTCAAGCCATGGAGTGCCCCTATATGAGAATGTTCAGACCTTCCATGATGGAGATATTTCGTTGTTTTGTACATGCTTTCCAGGCCTATAGGTCCATCTCCCTTGGGAGGTCAAGTTCTTGTGGTTCAATCTTCCATGTGCGCCATGGCGGGTGCCTATCAAATTTTCTCCAAAGATGATTTACCCATATGAATTTTTTAGGTTGTAGTGATTGGCGTAGGGGGGTGAGATATTCAACAATGGATAGAGGTGGTTGTTGTTTCCAAGAGGCTTTCCATAAAAATGCATGTTCCCCATCTCTAATCTCTCAGAAAGAATGATTATGTATTAGCTATCTGTTATTCCAAACCGTGTTGCATATATTGGATCCCTGGATCTGATCCTTGAATATGACTAGCTCCTCTTCTCTTGTGGAGGGAGTATATTTCTTTTTCTAGACTTTTACCTAGAGTTATGTGGGGTTCTTAAGGCATTGCTACCATAGCTTTTCCCCTATGACTTGGTTTAGTTTCCTTGGGTCCCTGAGCCCTAGTCCACCCAAATATTTAGGTTTGCAAATCTTGTCCCAACCAACCAGAGCCCACTTTTTATTTGGGTGATGCCCATGCCATAAGAAGTTGTGTTGAATGTTCCTGATGTCTTGGATGATAGACTGTGGTGCAGCTAAGGAAGTGAACAGGTAGGTTGGTAAATCTTGGAGAACATACTTTAGGATCACCAACCTAGTTTTAATATTGAGAGGTTTGAAGGTCTAGTTGTTGAGTCTAATGGAGATGGAGAGTAGCAGGTTTTCCCAAGGGATGTTGTGCATGGTCGCTCCTGTGAGAAGGATGCCTAGATAATTGGATGGAAGGGAGATCCTGGGAATACCTAGGAGGTGAGAGATATGGTTTTGGACAACCACCAGGGTATTAAAGAAGTAGACCTGAGACCTTTCAAGGTTTAAATCCATTCTCGAAGCATCAACAAAATTAGTGAGGATAGAATTGAGTTTAATGGATTCTCAAGCTGTTGAAGTGTTCAACAGGAGGGTTTCATCGACAAACTGGCTGTGAGAGGGGGTTGGCTAAATATTGTGCAGAGGAAGGCCTTTGAGGGATCCTTGCAAAACAAAATATTTCAGGTAGCGGCCCAATCCTTCCTCCATTATGACAAAGAGGAAAGAGGAGAGGGGGTCCCCTTGATAGATTCCTCGGGTGGGAGAGAAGGGATGGGAGGGAACACCATTGATGAGGATAGAGAAAAAGGTTAAAGAAGTGAGCCTCATGATACAGTCTACCCAGTGGTTATCGAAGCCAAATGCTTCGAGGAGGGAGTGCATGTACTGCCAACTGATTTTGTCAAAAGATTTAGAGATGTCAATTTTAATGAGAATACCTGGGGTCTTTGTCCTTTTCAGTGAGTGGATGAAATTGTGTGCTAGGATGACGCTATCCATGATTTTCCTTCCTTCCACGTAGCCCGCTTGCTCTTTGGATATAATAAAAGGAAGGATTGGTTTGAGACACCTGGTTATGACCTTTGTGATTATTTTGTAGATGACATTAGAAAGAGAAATCGATATTTATTGGTTCGGGTGGGTGAATCTATCCTCCTTTGGGATGAGCATGAGAAAGGTAACATTAAAGGATGAGAGGACTTGACCTGAGGATATAGATTCCTCCACCACCTTCTAGACTTCTTCTCTAATCCCTTCCCAACAATAGTGGAAGAATTTCATTGTGAAGCCATATGGACTGGGTGCTTTTCCTTGGGGAATTTCCTTATCATCTTGATCAAATTCCTCTTGAGTGATGGGCCTTGTTAGGGCTTCATTATAATCCACATTTATTAGGAAGGGTATATTCCTGGTGATTTTGTTGATTGTTAGCGTTCTGCCATCAATGGTTTTTGTTAGGAGGTCTTTGTAGTAATTGGTGAGTTCCTCTGTGATTATGCTATGATCTCTGATGGGGTTACCATGAGAATCGTCCAACTAAGTTATTTTGTTGATGTATCCAGGATGCACCATTGATCGGTGAAATAATTTGGTGTTCTATTCACCCTCTTTGATCCAGTGTACTATAGATTTCTGATGCCAGAGTATTTCCTCCTGCTTCTTCCTTTCTTCCAATTATGTCTTAAGCTCCTCTTCTTCATTCATTAGGTCTATAGTTTTGATTCTTGAAATGAAGGTATTTCGTAGGGTTTCTAATCTCTTCTCAATTTATTGCGTTCTTTGAAGGATGTTCCCAAGGACGATTTTATTCCAGTGCTTTAGAAGTGCCTTGAAATTTTTGAGTCGTTGCTTGAATTTGTACATGCATGTACCATGTTCTATTTCTTCTTTCTTCCACTAGGAAATGGAGAGTTGATGGAATTCAGGGTGGGATAGCCAGAATTTCTCAAATATGAAGGGCTTGAGTTTGGGCATCGCTCCTATATCCATATAGAGCGAGATGGACCAGTGGTCCGAGCCTACTTTCGGTAGAATGTTGGCCTCAATGGTAGGATATTCTAGCAATAGAGATTCTGAAATGAGGAAGTGATTTATCTGACAAGATACCTTCTCATGTCCAGATCTGCAGTTGGACCAGGTCAAAATACCATTTCTATTCTCTATATCCACTAGGTTTAATTGATCTATGAGGGATCGAAACTTACCATTGTCTTGATTGAGCTGTTTGGTGCCCCCTTTTTTCTCCTCCAGCATTAGGATCATGTTGAAGTCACCTCCTAGTAGCCATTTAGGCGAGCTCAGTAGTGATTTGATAGTAGTTAGTCATTTGAAGAAGTTCTCTTTATCCTGTGTGCTTTGAGGTCCATAAGCATTTGTAATCATGCCTTATTTCGTATAATCTATGTATTTTAAGTGAGTCATGATCATGCCTACAGTGGAGAAGAGCTTATCTATGATGATTTTTGCGGGGTTCCATAAGATCACCAGATCACCTGTTGCTCCGATGGAGTCGGTGTGACCAGAGTCACAACCTCCCCAACAACACCAAAATATGGGATTTGCTTCTTCTCCAACACATTTTCTCTCCTGCGAAAGGAGAATATCTAGATTCTCAACGCGTATGAAATCCCGAATGTGACATCCCCCCAAAAATAAAATATTTTTGAAATTTAAATTTGCTGGAAATTTATTCCGTTTTTAGTAAATTAGAATTTGGAATTTTTTTGCCATTTATGGCAATTTCGAATTTCAAATTTGATAATTGTAATTAATTATTATGACTATTGGGCAGAGACCTGATTTGACCCAACTAACTATTTGACTATGACATTTGTATGAAAACATAATATTTTATATTGATTGCAAGAGGACAAATGGAACAACCATGTTAAATTTAGTTGACCATGATTCCATGAGTGGGGAACATGTTGGAACTACCTCTAAATTCTGGAGTGGTCTCTCCTGAAATCTTGAATACTAGGCAAATTTATTTATATACGATTTGAGTTTAAGAGAGCAGATCCATCTACAGGATAGGTTTAATATGAATTCAAAATTCTAGGATATTTTGTGCTCTTGAAGAGAACCAATCTGTATAGATATAGGTTTATTTCTATGAATGAAGTATTAAAGATATCTAAATTTGAGCAATGAGAGTTGAGTAAATTTGTGCCAAAAGGAAACGTTTAAATGTATTGCCAGAATTAAAATTCAGAACAATTACAGGAAACATTTAGATGCACCACTAGAATTAAATTTCCGAACATTCATGCCCCTTAAAGAGACTTTTTTTCTATTACATTTAATAATTGAAGAGAGATACGAAACAACAAAAACCTTATGGATCAACTGGCACTCATATATTATCCATATATATACGTATTGGAAAAAATGCAAACTGGAAGTAATCTATCTACATCAGAAAGGTTGATATGATATACATGTTTTCTTGCATTGTATGACTTTTTCGTATGCACCAAAAACATGCAAATAGAATACTAGATGTGTATAGAATGACAAAAATTGGAAAAGTTACAGAAATATGGAAAAACCCTTTTGTTTATCAGAATATTTTCTTTAGAGTGGTCTACCCTTTCCATAGCCAAAGTCTGCGACGAATTTAGAAATTTGCAAAACCCTTAATGAGATCTGAAACAATAAAACAATCATGGGAATTGACGCCTATCAGAAGATTTTTAGAGCGGTATACCCATAGCCAAAGTCTATGACGAATTTAGAAATTTGTGAAACCCTTAATGAGATCCAGAACAATAAAACAATCATGGGAATTGACCCCTATAAGAAGATTTTTAGAGCAGTCTACCCTTTCCACAGTCAAAGTCTGTGACGAATTTAGAAATTTGTGAAACCCTTAAGGAGATCCAGAACAAATGTTTTTGGAGTATTGGATTCTTTTGGGTAGTACAGTCTCACAGTCATGGGAACAAAAATTAAAACTATGGAAGCCCCGATTTCATCAACGCGGAACGATTATGCTGGAAAATGTAAGTTAATACAGACATTTACATAATACGCACATAACCCATGCATTCCTAGGAGTTGATGCATATAAACACAACCATAAGACCTACTCTAATTGGGAATAATTTAATCAATAACCGCCAGAAGTAAAGGTTGCATTAAAATTTAATTTACTGTATATTCTATCTCTACCGCGGTTCCAAATATGAATTATGTCTGGAATATTGCTATACCAAGACTAACAACAAATGTAATTAAAGGAAAACATTTACAACCCTTGTTTAAAATTCTGTACATCTAATGATTTGATATCAATCATATGCCAAGAGCGCAAGGGTAATAACCCAACACCACCAGGATTTTTCCAGACCTTTCAAGAGTTATCTTAATAGTCACCCATTTACCTTGCTGAGTAGAACCCAATTTAAATCCAACGCCATTTCCACTTCGACCTACAAAAGAAGCGAAGAATTCAATTAGTTATAGAATATGGGTCTCACCGAACTCAAATTATTTCTATTATCAAACATACAAGATAAGGACTGGGTGTAATTTTTTTTACTTATCTGAAATTCGCCATAGGTAGGCTCCCATGCTGAATAGAGACCTCCATTAGACTGGAAGGGGAGGAGTGAACGTGATCAAGCTAATGGGTACCCTCACATCAAATAGGGCCCCATCATTAGTTCCAGTATCTAATATAAAGAATGCGCTTTCATAAAAGTACAGACATCGAATCGAGAAAACTTTAAACAAGGGCAGATTTCATACAGTTATATAGAGGAAGAGACAAGTTGCAGGAAATATTTATACTAAACATCATCTTCGTAAGTCTATACACTGATAGAGGAAATAAATAACATAGGAACCTCTCTAAAAGAAAGGGAAAGTTTAATTTAAACCGTGGAGTAATATGCATAACCTCCTCATGATAGTCAAACCATGGCCAAGCCCATACATAACCTGCAACCATTGTCTGAGGAATGACATAGGAACCCTAATCTAGAGAGGTGTTGCTATTTCGGGTTCCACAGGAGGAAGTGATGAATGGTTATCTATTCTCCTCAATGGGGTTATGGTTTCAGTCGGGGAAAGGTACGGTCGAAGGAACTTGTCGAGGTGGGTAGATAGAGCCAGGATAAGGAAACATTATTTAGTCGTTATTCAGAGAATACCCAATACGAATAGGAACAAGGTCAAGACCGACCACCTCTCAGTTCACTAACCTCAAAAATTAAGATGGATTACAGTATGTCTTTCCCAAAAAAATGATACAACATAGGGAAAATAGGAATGACAAGCACAAAATCTCACTGCTCACGAATAACCCTTGACAGTCCCCAAGGAAAGACGAAGCGAAAAGTGAGAGTGCGACAAGAAAAACTGTCTACCCATAGCAAGGAGAACAAGAATTCCTCTGTTGAATTTCATTAACGAGGAAGTAACTTTCATAATAGACAAAGGTTATAGTGGAAGCACGAATCTTACCATGAGGTCGGATGAAGGATATTGCCTCCATCATGGAAGTTCTTCAGTCTTTCCTTCGACAACATTTTTCGGAGTCACAGAACCAAATCCTCTGTGAATCTACTCGATACCAGAATGAACCGCTAACCCAAAAGGAAATCCTTATCATGTATATTAAATGTCGTTGGTATGAAGGAAGGGTCAAACATGTGAGGGAGGTAATTTGGTGCAACCACAGTGGACGAAAGGTTAGATAATTGCCTCGACTCTTGCGCACATCAGGTCCAATTTAATGGTCTGATCAGGGTTTAACTCTTGAATGACCTGTTCTTACCAGCTCCATTAATGAGTTACAAATGAAACAAGCACCTATGCATTTAAGGTAAGTTTAACCCTAACCAACCCCAACCCCATTATGGTAGTTTAGTCAGAGTGTTATATGGAACAGGTGGAGTCAATGAACAACTAGAACTGACAAATGCTCACAATCATGAAGGAACACTCACAAATGCCAAAAGGTTAGAAAAATGTTTGAATGCTAATGTGTGGTTGATATATAAACCTTTTTTCAGCCGAAAGATTGTTTCGTCCAGAATATCTTTCGGCCGAAAGAATATTTCCGGATGGAAAAAATCAGTCCGATTTAGATGCAAATTGAGGATACCGTCACTGTACCATTTGATTTGACGTTCCACCTTTCGGTCGAAAAATAGTTTGGCCAAAAAAAAATTCTTTCAGCTGAATCATACTATTAGCTCGTCCGAAAATTTGTTTTTTGGAATTTTGGAGGTCAAATTGTCACAAAAGTGTTATCCAACTCCATGATTTTACCCTAACATGGCACCAAACATTTTTTTCAAATAAATATGAATAGTGGGTATCATTAAGCTAGAATTAAAGGTGGTGAATGGAAAATTGCATTCAATACAAAAGGATTATGAGTAGTTAGTTATGTAATCTAGGATGACTAGTGTGTGAATTGAAATCATGGTACAATAATGCAGTTGATGATAATGTTGTCTCTATTATACACTCGTAAGTTTGTGGCTATGTATCTAGATGATATTTTGATATAGAATGAGAGAAAATATGAGAATCTATAATATCTAACATTGATGTTTGATACCTTGGTTAAAAAGGAATTACGAATTAATTTGAAGAATTGTGGGTAATTTAAAAAGGAATTGGTGTACCTTGGGTTTATTGTATACCAAGAAGGTTTGTATATGGCTTGAACTAAGTAAATGCCATTGAATTTAGGGGCTCTCATGATATTTGAAATTTATACCCGAAGTTCATCAAGAAATACAATATCATTATCTTAAATATTTTTAGAACATATTTATGAAAAGTGACTTACATGGAAGGAAAATACATTACTATTATATTGTATATCACTTTGGACAAAACATAGAAATCAAATTGATGATGAAATAGAAGCCAACAAAGCGACAATTTGTAAATCAACCAAACATGAGGGTTTCCCAAGGCCTTATGAAGATTGAAGGCATTTTGAGGTTCATTAGTTTATTGAAATGGGGCATGTGAAATAAAAGAAGAGAAATAAATCTTGCATTGTATTAATTTAGGAATTCAATATTCCATACATCGAGAAAGAGATCAAACACTTAGGGAGAGTAGAAGACCCATGCTGATTTTATTAGAGTTCAACCTCTTATGATTATTGTTGATTGGTTTGTTGAGCATTGGAGGCAAAATTGAAGATTTCAATTTTGTCACTATTAGAAGAGTGTTATGGCCATTCAAGTGACAGCGAAGAAGGTCCATTATCCTATGCACATAGAAGGAGTATATTCTAGATTCAAGATCCATTTTGAAAGTAAAATATTACTAGAGTAGGAGGAAAAGAAGAGAAATAAAATCTTTCTCTAAGGGTCAAGCATACCTAGATTGATATGGAGATGGTCTTCAGATCCTATATATACTTGGTGACCTCTTCCCCTTCTTCATATTTTCTCAATCACTCTAAAAATTGAGGCACAGTGTGGTCCAAATGGCCACAAATCATGCTCATGGCCACTTAAAAGGGACCGACAAGAATGGGTGCCCATTCCTCTTATAAACATGCATGCATTATTAGGAATGTGCATGTGTTCCTAAGAACTTGCACATGTTCCTAGTAACATGCAAAAATTCTTGGGAATGTACCTATGTGGCATGTTGGGTGGAGGTTCATGGTTTTTCAAATATATCACATCATGAGTGAAATCATGTTCCTAAAAAGATGCATGTGTTCCAGTGTGTACACGTTAGTTCTCACCTTGTTTCCACTTTATCATATATCAACTTCGTGCACTCACCCAAATGTTATTCTAGAAATTCTCAAGATAACACAACAGATCACCCTAACTACTAAGAGTCAACCTTCAAGTCAAGTAAAACATTGGGATGGTTAGTAGCGTGCTTTGACCACCACTAAAATCTACTAGTAATTCCCATAAAATTAGATGGAAACAATGTATTACAAATTGGACAATATATTATAATAAACATATTGGGGCTATAAAAACTGTGAAAAAATTGATAGCGAGAATATCTAGTAAAAATATGGATTTTTTTTATTTAAAAGTGTATTAGGAGGGGATTTAATGAATGAGTTTTGGGAAATTGAAAATGAGTATGGGGGGATTCTTTAATATCCCACAAATCAAGGCTATATGTCATATGCTTAGTGAGTAAACCCCTCATATTTTGAAAATACTAAAGGGAAAACAATTATTCACCATAATCAAATTTAATTTCCTCCCTAAATATTGGAAGATGATGTTGAAAGCTATGGATAGGCTACATGAGTGATTGGTGATAACATTCAAATTAATCAATTCCCCAACAACTTTTATGCACCTCATGAAAGTTGTTTTATCAACATACACAAATAAATTGTCATATTTGTATCATGATGGTGTTTATAATATTAGTAGGATTTAGAATGAACCACTAACATGTTTCCCTATTTCCTTAGTTTTATTTCCAATGAAGCACAAAAGTACCTTACATGTTTTTCCTATGAAATATATGTGCATGAGGAACCCAACCAAATCATGGTGGACCCTAACCAACCTCATGAGGAACCCAACCAAATCATGGTGGACCCTAACCAACCTCAATAAGTTGCAAATTTGTCTTTTGAAATTTCATGGGGTCACCTTAGTAGTCTTGCAAATACCATGTACGTGAATATATATGGTATTTAATTTTGTCAATATATATTTTGGTATAAGGGTAAATAATTTGGATGAGGGCTTTAAAATTATTTGGAGATATTCTTTTAAATTATTCAGGTGTTTTTAATGAAAAATAAGCAAATTTTATATAGGTATTATTAGTACGTACAAATCAATTTCCCACTAAAAGATTATAAAAAAGAAAAGAATGTATTGTATAGATAAAAATAGAATTTTTTTATAAGTTTATGAATACAATTTTTTTAAACATTTTTTACTAACTTAATGAAAATTTTCTATAAACAATTTTTTGTAATTTGATATCATAAGGTCATAAGAGTAGTGTTTTAATATATTAGAATACATAAAAAGAATTTGAAAAGCTTCAATATAGATCAAAACTTATGCTTATCTAATTTACAACCACCCTTTAAAATTCAAAACAATTCCACAAAGTCTGCACTCATAATTGGTCTTTTGCATTATAGATATCTATCCATATATATCACTCTAAAATATTGATTGATGTCATTAGGAATTTCTTAGCTCACTATTCATAAGATTTGTGTGATATTGTGAGTTATTAATAATGAAAACATTACATGTTGAATAACCATATAATTATTCATTTAGACCATAAACATGTGTAGTTTGTGCATACATGGAGGGAAATATTAATTTTCTATTCAAAGAATAAAGAATAAATATGTATACTTTGTATGTATATGAGAAAAAGGTAAAAATGTATACTTTAAGTGTATAGGGAGAAAAAAAAATTAAAAATGGGTAACACCTTTCAAAATGAGGCATGATGAATAAATGTGTTTTTCAATAGTTGTTTTTGGTCATTGTCATATTTTAGTTAACACTTAATGAAATTTTCAACTAAAACATTTCAAAGATTCTTAACCTAAATTCTTTGTGAGTTCGTCTCAAAATTTCAAAGGAAAGAGTTTAAAAGGAGGTTGTATTATTTCCATGTAGAGATTAATGGAGTGTAAAAAACTTTTGACAAAGTTTAAAGTGTTCACTAAAATTTTAAGGTATTTTCCAAGAATAAAGATGAATTTCCTTTCTTAATAATTGACATCAAAATATGATTAGAGATTTATTTTAAACTCTGAACCAAAAGTTTGAACTATTGAGAGAGATTTTTAGAGACTTAATTAAATATCATATAAGAGTTCATTGAATGTTAGCTGATAATTAATTTAACTCAAAGAAAAAGATTTGGAAACAAAATCTTCCAAAATTTAAAACTATCTCTTAACCAAAAAAATCTTATCCAAGAATATGTAGTCAACAAAAAAAAAATAGTATATTGTAATTTTTAGAAACCTATAATTATAACAATGGTGGATAGAAGCAATTTTTGAAGATCATCTATCTAACATATAATCATTGATTTCATATTTTAATCTAATTTGTAACAAAATGGAAGTTTTAGATTTTTGTTAAGGTTTTTTTTTTTTCTAATAATTTGTTATGAATATTATTGTTTAATAATTTTTATTTTCTATCAAAATCCCTTAAAGTTAGAAAATCAACAAAAATAATCAATGTATTAGAGTGTGTAAATTGTGCACTCTCCCCCTTAAAATGAATGGTTATCTATTACAAACTAAGTGATCACATACATTACTCTTCTACAATTATTCTTTTTATTGTAAAGTATATATGAATTTAGAGAACTTGAAGTTGAAGAAATATAAAATTTTGTAGTTTTCATTATAAAACAACTACATGTGTTTTCCATTTTGATTTTTTCATTTAATTTTAGTTGACAAATAAAGATCACATTACATTTCAAATAACAAATTAATTATCCATTCAGAACACAAACATTTATGGTCAAAGAAAGTTTACTTAAATAACTTATATATAGCAAGTGTACTTTGGGATATTAAAAAATACCCTTAATTTCACCAAATATCAATGAACACTTCTCAAATTACATTTGCTAAATGAATCTCCTAGTATAAATTTCAAATTAAAAAACCCTCATTTTCACCTCCTATAATAATTATCCATTTTTTTATATTTTTTTTGCTTCTACCTTTAATATAGTGACATGCTACAATTTTTGAAGTTCTATATAAAAATTATGTAAACTAATTTTAGACAAATTTTACTTTTATTTTCTTGGTTATTTTAATTTATCCAATATTAATTTTCATTAAACATTTAACTTTTAATGCACTATTTATTTATTGACTTATAAACCTCAAATTAAAAGGTTATGCAAATATGTAATTTAAACCATTTCATTACTAATTTTTAATTATTTTCAAATATTTAGATTTTTTAATATATTAAAAAAACTTTTTAATCTTTTATATTCAATATATATATATATATATATATTAATTTCAATAGAAAATAAAAAATCACATAAAATATAAACATTACAAGAGTTTTATTTGCAGATAAATAAACAAAATTTAAAAACTTGAATTAGCATTTCAATTGGGCACATAACACCTCACCGAATCATAAACATTTTTTTTATTATCTCAAAAACACCAAAACACATGAACATGTAAAGTCAATTTGTATATTTCTTTTAATATTTTTTTAAATAAATTAGTTAAAAATATAAAATATATACTAAAATATTTTTTAAATAAATCAATTAAAGATATATAATATATAAAAGTAAAATTTATATATTTTTTATTTAATATATTAAAAATTATTTTAAATTAATGAAATTCTATATATAAATAGATAACATTGTAAAATAAAATTATTAAGCCCATAGGCGTCTTCCCTATTGGAATGTCCCCCTTATTGGAATTGCTGGATTAATTATTCTTTTAATTACAGAATTTAATCCGATAGCCTTGAAAGTGAAGATGCTGGTATATCTTTCATCTTATATCCAAATCAATGAATAAGAATGCAAGAACTAACTTCCTTGCATTTATAAAATCGTACTTTTATCATGTTTACTTTTTCACTTTTACTAAACATGATTAAAAAATTACTGTAACAATATATGATTGCCACCACTTTTTGTAAAATTATTTATTTTATTTATATGAGATAGGGCAGCAGATTACAGGCACCACGTTTAAATTTATGGAACATAGGCCCAAACTGCTTCATATTCCTGAAGTGTTTTGATTTCTGATGTTTTGGTTTCTATGGATACGAATGCAACAACCACATTTTTTATTTAATATTACCCACTGGTCTCAAGCACAACCGTTTAATATTACCGATTTTAGGTTCTTTACTGTTTAATATTACCCATTCATACGTTTTAGTAACATTTTATCTTTTAAGTTTTTTAAATTTGTTAGAGTATTGTTCTATGTTCAATAGATAATAGATATTTGAAGCGCAGAAATAAAACCTTAGTCTTAAATTTACTTGCAATGCTAGACACTGCACATTTTATCTTTTAAGTTTTTTAAATTTGTTACGAGTATTGTTCTATGTTCAATAGATAATAGATATTTGAAGCGCAGAAATAAAACCTTAGTTTTAAGTTTACTTGCAATGCATAAACTAGCATAGACAAAATTGTAACCAATAAACTCTTATAATTATATTTAATTTAGAAACCCTAATTTTAACCTAAACCCGCCTATCGGCGTTCATCAGCCACATAATTGTGGCTGTGCTAGTATTAAAAATAATTTAGAATGTTGAATCTAAACCAAATAAAATTGGAAAAGCGTTATACCAGTAGAAGTTCAAATTAAATCTAACATGAACAGACGTTTTCATCTCAGCATTATAACTATCAAAGTTCAAAATAAACATAATATAAAGAGATGTTTTCATCTTGATAACTTATAATGTTAAAAAAATCTAGGGGTGGAAAAAAAAAACCACCCGAGCCATTATCATTTTGATACGATCACATTTTATTATTTTAAAAACTTTTCTAGTGCATTTTGAAAACCGGTCAATTATTATGTTTGGTACAAGAATTTTTTATCATGGGAAACCTGTTCTGAAGCACTACAAAATATACATATGACACCTACATTTCCTGGAGAGTTCCTCTAACTCTGAAATTAATAACAAATCATTCACAGTAACTGGAGAGTTCCTCTAACTCTGAAATTAATAACAAATCATTCACAGTAACTCGAGAGTTCCTTTATCTCTGAAATTAATAACAAATCATTCACAGTAACTTAAACAGTAATTATTGTTTCTATGATTATTCTACCCAACGAAGGAATAGGCTGAACCCTAGATATCTGCCGTTAATATATATACACAAACAAATACCGCTATATCTGAGCACAAACGGTCTGGAAATGTCTTCATATTTGAACGGAATCAGCCAGCAACAGAGAAACTAGATTTCAAATATCAATCAATAATGGTTGAAAACCATCTGTGCAAAAGCATTCAGTCTCCGCCAATTACCATCTCAGTTTCTCCGGAAAATACTGCACAGTGTAGCAATATAACATTATTAACTAAAAAATAATGCATCTTTATATAATTAAACAATCCATAGTACATAACCAGATTCAGAATCAAGATTCAAAATTATTGTCAGCCATSATTATTAGCATATACCTTAYGGATGAGGGAGAGATAATAAGGCTTCACTTCATCAACATTTATCCTCACTTTGCTCTTGCTGTATAAATCGTATGTGCTGTTTAACAYWHGATCATGATTATTASAGGATCAGCATGCTTATCGATGTAAATAATTATATYATGATATTGAAATATTTWAAAAATGGGTACAGTTCTTACTTGAATATCTTAAGCCATTTTAGCATTTCTCTATCTTCGTCATTCATGAAGTACGTGTATGCATTAGCCCTGTGCAGAGCTGATTCATGGTAACCATTGATAAGTATCAGAAACAAAGCCATGAATTGATCAAACAACATATGTTAATTTCATCAATATTCTTCTTCCCACTCACGATAGAAGGAATGGAATCGTATTATGAATAGAGCAACTGGAGGCAGTTGAGTCCTGTTCTCCTTGGCAACCTGGAATCGTATTATGAATATTAAAAATTAAAAATTCATAGTTGAAACTTTGTAAATCATGTACGAACCAAACCTTCCTACAATTGCTATTTTAAATTTAATGTAATTGGGCACTCTACTACCCAGGTAGGGTATGCCCGTTACTTTCGTTACCCTTTGTACCCACATAAAAAATGGAATTATTTTCGAGCGTTTTTACCCAAAAGTTTTTAAAAAATGGAAGAGAAATTATACTTACAATGTACATGTACTCGTCGTGACCCCAGGACATAGTAATTTTGTCAAGGCCGCAACCTTCTGAATAAATTCCATACTTAGTGCTGTATTCAGGGTTGTGGTAATCAGGATTCTGCTTAAAATACTGCAATTTCAAAAAATCCTCATTCAATCCTTATCTCATGTGAGAATTGTGTTGCACAGAAGTATATAGAAAGTGTTCAAGAAGTTGGCYTTAAATATCACTTTACCCCTGAATGRACAATAGASTCATCAAATGCGCATCCCAGTGGAAACGTATCACCTGTAAASATGTTTTAGTCTTATCAACAACATAAGAAGTTGACATATTCATACRATAATTCTGTCAAATAAAACKTAAACCMAAATCAACCWTCTACTACTGATGTAGATGTGCTAGCTATTACCAATAATAGTGGTCTTACCTACAACAGCCCATTGAGGCTCTTGTCCAAAGTTAGGATGCAGCAGCACTTTACCCAGATCTGCAGTTCACAATGTTTGTTATAGCTTGGGTTATTTTAAAATTCAGATAACAATCAAAACAAATATCATTGAGTAGGATAACCATGAATTAAAAGTAAAACAAGGACAACATAGAAATAATGAAGGAATGGAGCAGGATCGCAACTTAAAAATAATGAAGAAATGGAGCAGGATCATTACCATGAATTAACCCTGTCAAATGCAACCAGTCTTCATTGGGATAGTCCCTCCTGATAGCTTCTGCTGTCTGCAGCAAATGCTCTATTTGCGGCTCGTCAAGGTCTGGATCACTCTCATCCACATACTCGTTCAAGAGCTCACAGCATTCCCAGATGCTCATAAGAGCTCTATCAAGCTTACTGTATTGTTCACACTTTCTAGCAGCCTGCATATCATAAACAAATCAAACATTAGAAAAGTCATCCAACTGTCTAACTGACATTCTCTCTCTGATAATAAGAGAAAACAAACATTCAACTGTACAGCCAACGCACTATCTGATCATACAAGGCCCGATAAAATGAAAAAAAATAGGGACAACCACACTTGAATATGATGATGCACATTTTTATTGCTTAGGAAGGAATAGCCATATCTACTTAACTTTATAAAAATTTAATTTGTTTTTCTAAATGTGTTTAATTGAAAAATAATGAAAAGACTAGTGTATCAAGGTTAAGTCAGATATCAAATTGGTATATGAAATCTCTTTGTTTTTGTTTGAGGGATAAGGGATTTTTCTTATCTAGCTATTTGATTGGTAAAGTTTAAGGAGATATACATACCCAACCAATCTCTTTAAATTTGATCTGAATTTAAATTTATAATTTTTTTATGAAAAAGCACATATTTTTAACCATTAAAATCACTAAAACTATATAACAAATATATATCATTGTATACTAAATATATACCCATTACTAAAAGAGTCAAAGTTTATTTGTTCAGTTAACAAACCCTACCTATCATACTTGTAATTTCAATATACATCTAACTACCTATCATACTTGTAATTTCAATATACATCTAACTACCTATCATACTTGTAATTTCAATATACATCTAAAATGCGATGAATTTTTAGGTCTTACAAATTCATATGTCTGGTTCATGTGATTGATTCTGTAAAATTCTTCCACGCTTGCTTTCCGGTCGCTTTCCTTATTGTAGTCCCTGTTAGAACAAAAAATTAGAATCAGAAACAGAAAGTAAATGAAGCAACGTCCATACATTTAAAGAAAAACTGCTGGGAGAGATCATTATAATTTTGGGGACTAGATTTATCTTAGTTGATGTCATTGGAGGTTAGTCCGCTACAAAAACAGTATAAAAAGATTAAATTATCATTTTAATTTTTAGGTTTAGGTTTATCTTAATGGATGTCATTAGATGCCAGTCAGCTCAAAGAAAATTGGGTGTTGATGGTTGGGAAAGTATGTCATTATTGTGGTCTAGAAAATGCCTTTTAAAAAAAATTAACTTTTAATTAAAACAATTTGATTTGTTTAATATATTTTAAACTTTTCAAATTTCTATATATAAAAAAGTCAATTTTTCAATATTTTTTTAATAATAAAAGAATCAAATTTTCAATATTTTTTTAATAATAAAAGGAAGATGGATTAAAAAGGATCCAACACTTTTTAAAAACTTTATCACAATAAGAATTGAACTTTTCCACCATTAAACTATATACAAATAAATTATTATATAAATCCAACCTTTTGAAATATGCTTAATACTGTGTAATTAAAAATTATCAGTAGTGTTAGGGCCACATATGTCAATTATCTTAGTTTATTTTACTGTCAGTGACTAACCTGAATTCATGTCCAAAAGCGTTTATCTCTGGCACAACGAACCCACCATCTAGGACAAGAGTGTTTCCATGCTCGGCATTGTTATTTTTGTTTTGATTTGCCTGCAAGCTCTCTGCAAAAAAAAATAATAATATATATTATTAACTAATTAATATATCAACTTTTTAGGTGGATAATTTAAAAATATATATTTAAAAACATATTATTCATTAACATCATGTTAACTTAAATTTATGTCAATGATATAGATTGAAGTGAAAAAAAATAATAAAAATATATTTATTTAATTTGATGATGCATTGATCTCAATTTTTACATAAGTTTTTTTGTATATACCATATCTGGTTTACTGGCTGTTGAATATAAATATATTTTTGGAGTTATAATGGCAGCAGGCTGATTTGAATCTGGGTCATGTGCAAGTAATCCCTAAGTAATCTCCATATAATTACCACTTTTTTATAGTCCCAAAAAATATTTCTTGAGTCCACACAAATAAACCTAACTTAGTATTTCAAATTTTCCATAAAAAATATGAATATGATAATATATTATATTATCAGTTGAAATGAGCAGCATCGTCTCTCATTATACCATTCAGTTCACAAACTGTTATCTCAGAAATCTAGGATTTAATTGCTATTTCTTTCAAGTTATCAAATAGTTGGTAAATTATATATTTTTCTCATTTATAATAAGAATAATTAAATAATAATAATAATAATAATCTATTTTTAAGATCACCACTAAACCAGATACTAAACTAGTGAATAAAACCACTCACACTTATTATTTAAACAGCAGTAGTTCAACTTACGGGTTTCGTTGATCGCAGAAAGTTGCTCCCCATCATGATCGATAATGATCGTCATTATCAAATCCAAATAAGCTGTAACAACACAAATGTAATTGAAAAATCAGTAAACCCTATCTTTTCTGCAGATCAGAAGTCACGGCCCTGTTATAATGTAACATAAATTAGATTTAGTGAGCATGAAAATAAAGGTGTAGCTATAGCTTTCAGAAATTGCAGGCCGATACTCCAAAGCCTGAGGGAGGGATACTGCGATCTTTATGCAACCACCCAAATTTCAGATGAAACCGGATACGAAAACCTGAACCATGTCGATCTGAGGATTCTAAGTGAAGCCCATGCAAAAATGAACTGAGAATCTAACCTGAGTTCTGGCTAGACCGGAGCTGAAACAAGAGAAACAGACAATGTAGGAAACAAGCAGCCTGAAAACGAAAATTACAAATAACTCTGGGTATGCAAAAGAAATGGATCGTTTCGGGATTTTATACTACTTGATATGAAGTGGGAACTACATATCCGAGATGATCTGATCACATTTTTCTTAAAATTATTATTTTATTCTGCTGATTAGGTAACACGTCAGTGAATTTGGATGTGGGCAGCTTCACACAACTTTCATCGATATACTATCAACCTTCCAGCTCTTATCCATCAAACAACGATAAAGATCATTTCCCGAGTTTATTGTTATCTAAAAATAGCTCTTATCCATTAAACAACGATAAAGATCATTTCCCGAGTTTATTGTTATCCAAAATTTTTAGAAATGTGTGCTGCAGGACAGGGTATGTTTGTTGTCTTAGTAACTATGAAATTAGGGAAACGATATTGGATGCAAGAACGATTTTCTAGCATGTTGTTATCGGGATTGTGAGATGTTGTTATCGGGATTGTGATGCATGCATAACAGGGTGTGTTTGTTTTCTTAGTAACTATGAAATTAGGGAAACAATATTAGATGGAAGAATGATTGTCTATGAATAGGATGTTGTTATCGGGATTGTGATCTATGAGACAGTTTTAGTCTTATAGATCACAAATGGATCCCACCCTCAACTCTCCATGAAACTCTCCATGAAATTTGAACTAAAAACTTAATGAAAACTAAATCCCACATAAACTACCAGATCTATACATCACAGGTAAATTATTGTCATACATTATTAAAAAAAAATATATCATGCTTTATAATATATATATATATATATATATATATATATATATATATATATATATATAAAATATATCATATTTTATTAAAATATATATATATATATCATACTTTATTAAAAAATATATATATGACAGGGTGTTTGTTGTCAGAGTTACTATAAAATTACTGAAACAATATTGGATGGAAGAACGATCTGTTTATAAGTGGGATGTTGTCATCAAGACTGTTATTTATGAAACAGTTTTAGTCTCTCATAAATAGATCTCACTCTCAATTTCTCCCCATAAAATTTGAACTAAAAACTTAATAGAAACTAAACCCTACACAAACCACTCAATCTACACACCATAATTAAATTATTATTATACTTTATTAAAAATATATATTATACTTTATTAAAAATATATATATATATCAAACTCTAGTTGGTTTTGCATATATTATCTTTATTTTTATTTAAATGGGTCATTGAATAAAAAGTATTATTTTTATAATTTATTTACTCATTGGTTTTGCATATATAAAGTCTCGTTCTTGTTATTTTTATTTTTATTTAAATAGGTTATTGAATAAAAAGTATTATTTTTATAATTTGTTTATGTTTATTTATTATAATTATTAATTATTTTTTTGGAATTAAAATTATTTATATATAATCATTATTTCTCATTATATTAAAATAATGAATATAAATATTGTTATTATGTTTTTCATTGTATATTTGTAAAGTTTTTTAATTATGTGTATTTAAATAATATTCATTTAATTTAAAAACTTAATTTTTTTTTATATGGATCATCTTATATTTCCTTTAACGGTGTGTATCTTCATTCATTTGGACAATTCACTCAACACATCTCTTATTTATTATTTAATTATGTGTTATTTAAATTTCTCTTATGCTATTTAACATTGTTAAATTTAGAACTTTGCATTTAACATCATGTGTTATCTATTACATAACACATTTGTTACATTCTCTTTTAATTATACTCATCTAAAATGATATCCATTTTACTTAGGAACTTGAATTTTTGGAGGGTTTTAATTATATACATCTAAAATAACATCCATTTTACCTATAACTTTAATTTTACATTTTATTTTATTTTATATGGATTATACTTTTTCTAACCATAGTGTGCATTCCCTATATTTGGGACTATTCTTTCTACGCTTGAATTTTACTTTTTGAGCTTGTTTTCTCCTCCCTCTCTAAGGGGCCACTTTCAAGTCCATGTTTTTTTTTGAATATATACATTTTGGATCCTCTACACTTAAGCGAATTTTTTATTACAAGTTTCTCTCTTTTTTGAGATGAGTTTCCTTAAACTCCAGAAGAGTTCCCACAAACTCCTTTGGTTGATCTAGAGGACTCCCCACCTCTTCTGCATAACTATAATGCAACTTTAAAATAACTCTTTTGGTTTCACCAGAAGAGTTCATACTAACTCCTTTGGTCAAACAAGAGGAATTTATTTTTTACCTTCCACGACCACTTATATACTACACATCGAGTCCTTTGGTATACACCGGGGACTTTGAAACAAATTCCTCTGGCTTCTCATAAGGACTTCTCATAAAATTCTCTAGTATAAACGTACGACTTGGCACTATAAAAGAGTGCTCTCCCTCTTCTCTTACGACTTGGCACTATAAAAGAGTGCTCTCCCTCTTCTCTTGGCTATTATTGTTGAGAACCCAAGAGAAGAAAAGGTCGTTGAGAGACAAAAGAACAAGCCTAAATCTTCCTTGTTTCAACTAGTCTATCCTCCATCTACATGGTCACAAGTACCAGGTATGCCCTAGTCAATCTAATAATCTTATGTTTACATAAAGATATGAATATAGGGTTAGGGTTTCCTTTTCTTTAGGATGATGGTTGACCCATTTGTCCCGTAGCTTTGATCCTC
>ML785662.1:991234-1004957 GCA_009831015.1 Picea engelmannii | reverse complement strand
TATAAAGGTGTGCATCTCCATTCATTTAGACAATTCACTCTAAGGCATCCCTTATCTCTTTAATTATGTTTCATTTAGGTTTCTCCTATACTATTTAACAATTTTCATACTTCCTATAAAGGTGTGCATCTCCATTCATTTGGACAATTCACTCTAACCCATCTCTTATCTCTTTAATTATGTTTCATTTAGGTTTCTCCTATTTAACAATGTTATATTTATAAATTTTCATCTAGCATCATGTTTTATCTATTACATTGCATATTTGTTACATTCTCTTTTAATTATATCCATCTAAAATAATATCCATTTTACTTAGAAACTGAAATATTTTGGGATTTAGTTATACACATCTAAAATAATATCCATTTTACCTATAAACTTGAATTTTACATTTTTAACTTTATTTGGATTATAGTTTTTCTAACCATGATATGCTTTCTTTATATTTGGGACTATTCACTCTACACATCCCACTTGAATTTTACTTTTTAAGTTTTATATTGGTTAATCTTTTCAATCCGTACTTTTTCTAACCATGAAGTGCATTCCCTATATTTACAACTATTCACCTGACACAATATAAATTAGATGTTATTATCTCGTAAATTAGATGTCATTTATATGTTTCTCATATCTTATTAAACAATTTTATATTTAGAACTTTGCATCTAACATCATCCTTTATATATTAAATAACATACAATTTTAGGGTTTTGTTGTTCCAAGCACCAACAAAGCTCTTTTTTCTCATATTTCCTGCTTGAAAAATCCCTCACCCAAAAAAATGAAACCCCGTTTATCTTCTCTTCTTTGAAAACTTCGTGACGTGAGTTTTGAGCTTGTTTTCTCCTCCCTCTATAAGAAATCCACTTTAAGGTCCATATTTTGGTTGAATATATACATTTAGGCTCTTAGGCACTTAAGCGAGTTTTTGAGTACAAGTTTCTTTCTTTTTCAGATGAGTTTCCTTAAAATTCTCTGGTTGATCTAGAATATATTTGCAGAATGAAATGAATATAGATTATTATCAAAAGATTCTTAAATATATATATATATATATATATATATATATATATATATATATATATATATATATATACAGTAAAACTAGTTTTTATTCAATAAGAAAATAAGTTGAAACTGTAAAATGCAGCAGAAACAAGATTGCTAGAATGGTAGAAGAGATGTGATGGCTGAACTCATTCACAAGAAGATTATTACAATGAGGCTCTGAAGGTATTTTTACAATAATTAGGAATGCGAAAAACCTAGACATCCAAAAAACCTAACCCTAGGAGATGAAGCACCAAAAGTCATGTGGGCCCCGTTTCAGTAAGTTAGTACATCAACTTCCTGGGGTCGTAACGTTTTCATACAATCTATGTTTTAGACGCAAGATAGCCCATTGGAAAGGTCTATCCAATGAATACATATTTTTTTGTTATCTTTTAAAGGCCATTCTAACTATCGTGAGCCCTAAAAACGTTGTTTAGGGCCTCAAAACAACCCTACAAGTCAGGGACCCAAAACTGGGGAAAAACTGCCAAACTAGAAAGCTCCTAAAATGAGTCAGTTGGAATAGGTGGGAGGCCATTGACATCCATATAGATCAACCCTCCCCCATTAGGAGGAAATGATATCCATTGCGTTGAGTTTCCCCATGAGATGAGGATATGTTTGTTGAATTTGGTCATGGGTGAGACACTTCCCTTGGTGCAGGAGTTGCCCTGCTTTGACAACTCAATAAAGTTGGATTCTTTGCTGGAGAGTTCAATTGATATTATTTTCCACAATATGATCACTGGATTCTTCTTGTATGCAATTGAGGTAGAGATTTGTCGGTGTCAGTTGTTCTTCTATCTCCGAGGTGTCCAATAATGGTGGGAAATATAGTCGAAGCGTATCCACGTTGAACATTGGGTGCAAGCCAAGAAAAGGAGGAATGTCGAGCTCGAAAGAATTATCACCCACAACCTTGGTGATGGTGTATGGCCCATAACAGAGTGGGAGAAGCTTCTGATGGGGTCCTGTAAGGTGCTCTTTCTGCAAGTGCAACCAAACTTTGTCGCCCACCTCAAACTTAGGTGGCGCCCAGTGTTGATCATGGTGTTTATTTTACTTGTCATTTGACTTCTGTAGAATATACTGAACCTATTGGTGGATGTCTTATACATGCTCAGTGAACCAGGTGGCTTTGTCAACTTCAGTTGGAGCAGGATATGAGTTGGTTGAGGTGACCACAAGGGGTAGTGCAACATCTATGGGACCTAATGGTTGGAATCCCAACCCCACATGAAAGGGGCTGTGTCTGGTTGAGCTATACAGGGATCGGTTGTAGCTATGATGAAAACAGGGGATACTCTCATACCATGTGCGAGGGTGCTTGGAATTATAAATGCGTAGGATATGTACGATCACTTGATTTATGACCTCGGTTTGGCCATCTGTTTGGGGGTGGAAGGTCATGGATTTGGTGAGCTTGGTGTACAACAGTGACCAGAGGCTTGACCAAAATGTCCTGAGAAATAGACTATCCCAATTTGAGACAATGGGTTGTGAGATTCTAAAATGTACCCAAACTCGGTCAAAGAATAGATTGGCAATGGCCTCTATTGTGATGCTCTTCTTGCAGGTGGCCAAAATCGCCATCTTAGAAAAGTGATCCAAAACCACAAAAGCACAGTCATTTCCCCACTTGGTGGATGGGAGGCATGACATGTAGCCCATTGAGATGGATTACCATGGCTTGATAGGAGTAGGAAAAGGGGTGTACATGCCCTGTTTCTTAGTGGTCAGTTTGGAAATCGTACAGGTAATGCAGGACTTGATATACTTGCTGACCTCATGTCAAAGTTTCACCCTGTAGAAATGTTTCTGCAACATTGCCACTTTCTTTTCAACACTGAAGTGTCCTGGTACCCAATTATAGTGGGCTTCCCATATCAACTTTGCTTGCTCGCTTGATGGAACTCATACATGGCCCATACAACACAACAACATGTCCTGAAGATGGAAATTAGCGACAACTGTGTTTACACCCAACATTTGGTAGGTGGTGGTGATGTTTGGGTCTGTCTCATAGAGTTGGGGCCATCCAGAGGTCTCATTTCCATAAAATTCTAGCACTGTGTTGAGTGTTGTGACTGGTGGTCTACTGAGGAAATTGGTGACGTGGTTGGTATTTCTTGTTTTATACTTGATGTTGAGGTGGAATTGTTGTAAGTACATGGACCACTTATGATGGCGGTCATTATGTAATTTTCCTTTTTTCTTCATGAACTGTAGTGGCTTATGATCAATGTGGATGACTATCTCCTTCCCGAGAATGTAATGTCTCCACTGGTGCCAGGCTTGCACAATGGAGTACATGTCTTTGTCTTAAATAGGGTACTTACAGACAACATGGGATAGTGTCTCACTATGATAGTCCATGAGGTGGTTGTTCTGAGTGAGAACGACACCCACAACATAGTCTGAAGCATCTATCTCGATCTCAATGGGTTGTTGCAGGTCCAATAGTGAAAGTATTGGGGATGAGAAAAAGCATTGCTTCAAATCATCGAATGCTTGTTGTTGGGACTAACCCCACACAAATTTAATCTTACCACCTCCCCTGGTTACTTTGTTGAGGTCTTATGAAATATGGGAGAATCCCAACACAAACCTATGGTAGAAATAGGCAAGGCCCAAGAAGCTCTGAATCCCCACAAAAATTATTTCCATTGAAGGATGGAGACCCTAGAGAAGTGTTTATAGCATTTGAAAAGTTCCTAATCATGGTGTTGAAAGATGTAAATTACACACCGTCAACTGGAAGGTAAAATCCAGACCGGAGTTATCTAATTAACCCAAGCCATTTGGAATGAAATGACCCGATGGGTTTAATGGATCTGTTAGCCAACTAAAGTCCTTAAAATGATAAAATAAATAAACTAATCTAAGGGTATGATACTAAGAAAATAAATTTACTAATTACAAGTGTTCAGATAGAAACATGAATATGTACAAATGATTATAAATGGTGTATATACGAATTGCAAGTTTTACTTGAAATCTTGCGAAATGAATGTTCTTAAAAGTGTTTCTAAATGAGATAAAGAAAACACATAAATCTTTTTGTGTTTTGAATTTTTTAAATATTTCAAACTAATGAATACTAAATAAATATAATCAAAACAAAGACACATAAACAATCAAAGCTAATCAATGCAAGCTTTTGTCTCGTTAATAAATAATTTAACAAAATAATACACACAGACTAACCTGTAACTAATTGACTAAACTGATTTTATCTTCCTGTGTTGTTCAAGATCCTATTTTTCCTGCATGTAAGGGAAACCTATGATAGAAAAATACTAGTACTTCCATAACAAATTCAAAGAAGCGTGTAATGTGTTGGAGAAAGAATATAGCAACAAAATGATTACTGATTAAAACTCCTATGATCTTATGATAATCAATATTCAAGAACGAGATAAAACTCAATTCTGAGTATCGATATTATCCATCATTTAATATTAGGAATAAATTCAATAATAATCAAATGATAAATTGATCACACATACAAAATGGAATGAAAAATTATCAACAACATCTAAATACTTAACAATATGAAAAACCATATGATAGCAAGGCAAAAGTTGCATCAAACATAATAATATCTCATAAGACCAAGGAAATAGAAGAACATAATGGAATAAACATCACATAGGTCTAAAGCCGATGGTGAATAGCTTTCTCATATCAGTTCCCAAAATCACATGTCCATACAATATCCCAACAAAAGTTGTCTTTACTACTAACAACAATCACTATTTAAACTAGTTATGCCTTGACAACCTCTTATCATGCAAGATAGAGGGTAATCCCCAAAAAATAGATTGCCTTACAAAAATAGTATAACAGGGAACCACTCCTGTAGGAGTTTGTTTTCAAAATTAATTACACAATGGCATAGTTTTATCAAACAGAAAAGAAACTACTAAACTATACATCATATAATCCATGATGGCTTATCCTTGTGAATAGCACCATAATTATCATTTTCCTGTAAATGACAAAATAAAATTGATTTTTAGAAAATAATACAAACTAACATTTAGAAATAGACTGGCTACAAAATCATTAGATTTTGTATCTAGTCTTATATTAATAAAGAAAATAAAAAAAAATATTCCTATTTGACTTTTATAATAGAATAAAGTCAAAGAAAAACAAAACCACTTTTACCATTCTAGAAATTAGACAGTAAAGGGTTGGATAATTTTGAGTTAATGATGACATTGAAATTGTTTGCATTTTTTATGATCACACTATCGGTTCTTTTGGGCCCTTTACTTGCCCGGTCTGCGCATGCCTTCAATTCATGATTTTCTCATTCAAGTAAAGAATTTTGATCTGCCTAATGTTTTAATTGTGCCTGTAAATATGGTATGTCCTTGTAGTAGTGTTCTACCCAGTACAGATAATTGTCACAGTGTACCAGTGCTATAGCAGGCCGAGGTTGAGTGTACTCAACAATGGGTGCTTCAATTTTTCTTGTAGCTTGTTTCAAATCATGGCTTATGCCAGCAAAGCCCTTTTGGTCTTTTAGAAATGAAGGCAGTTTAGAAACAAAATTGCATTGTGTAGCTTCGCTAACGATTTCATTTCCAAGACCCTGGTTATACACATATTCTCGAGAAAGGAAATCATTGAACTTATCACTGGTTAAGTGATCATCAAGATTGATCACCTCGATCAAGCTCAGATGATTCTGCTGTTGATTTCTCAAAATCCTAGAAAGTAACCTGCCTTGTCTTTTGTTTATAAAACTCGGGTCTGATTTACCCTGTTTCTTCTTCTTACGATTTTTCTTAACAGTTGGTTTTTCATGCAAACCCTGAGTCGGATCAATAGTAGGAGAAGGATAAGCCCTCTCCTTCAACACATCCACTACCTCTTCTAACGATTTTTTGGGTACAAAATTATATCAGGGTTTTTTAACCAGAGGTTTTTGCATAGAAACAGAAATGGGTTCAATGAAATCATGATCTCTATGTGAATCGACACCTTGAATTTCGGTCATAGGGTTACAATGATTAGGATTTATATTTGAATGCATATGCGAGTTCACTATGCTCTCGGGTAGGGATAAATTGTTTCAACACAGGAAGTCTTCCCAAGTGTCCACAATTTGAGCCAGATGCGACAACAACAAGATTCGTATAAGCCTAGTTTGTTGTAACAATGTAAAATTTTATGGACAATCATCTCTGTTAACATCAAAGATCTTTGTAAAAAATGATCGAGCGCTCTGAGGTCGCCTAGGGTTAAGATTTTCTGTTGCAACCATGGTTTCCTCCAGAGGAGGGGAGTCTTCACCCCCTCCTTCTATAACTAACTCCTTTCGCAAGCTTCTGGCCACCCAAGGGAATATGCTCCCCCCAGTTGCTCCACCAAGCTTCGTTAAGAAGCTCAAATCGATTCTAGAGATTGTTCTCTCCCCAACCATCCTATGCATGTAGCAGTCTCCCTATCAGATCATGGACTGGTAAGACAATTTATGGGGCTTTGGCCTTCATCCATATATACAAACAACTGGATCCAAAGAAACGAGTTCCCGCTGATCCAAAACAGTGTAACCTTCTATGCGGTGGGAAGAGGTTTCTTTATCTTCGAATTCATCTCACAAGAAGATCAAGATCTCATCTTTAGAAACATACCATATTTCATGGGAACTCAAGGGCTCTACTTGAACCGTTGGACACCATGCTTTGATCCAGTGGTGGAAGTGCCCAAGGACGTCCTGGTTTGGGTAATACTTCCAAATATCCCAATCCATTGTTGGAATCCCACTTCTCTCTCGAAAATAAAAAATGGACTCGGTCAATATATTGACAGGGAATATCCCAAGGACTAATACTCCTGCTCATGCATCTGCGTGAAAGTGGATCTAGAGGTAGGCCTCACAGAGGAAATCAAGTTAAAGGTTGGAGACTGGAAACATTACAAGAAGCTTTATTATGAACAAATTTCGTTTAAATGTAGGGTTTTTCACAAATACGACCACTTTCACCGAAACTACCCTAAAGACCCAAACAAGGAGAAAGACAATGGAGAAGGATGGCAACAACCTAGAAGAGGAAGAGCCTCATCCAAGGAAAACTTCCCAAGGAATGAAAAGACAAACCCTGCACTATCCAAGGAGAAAGGAAACCAACTAGAGACAGTGACAACGAAAGGGGGTAGGGTGTAGGATCCAGAACATATAAAGAAAACAAAAAATGAGGCCCCTTAGTAATTAACAACAACTGAAGCAGAGCAAGGGAAATCAACACCAGAAGCCATAGAGGAACTGATCCCATAAAGGGAGAAAGAGAAAGGACAAATTGCGAAGGGAACGAACATAGATCGAGAAGTGGAGGAAGGTGAGGTCTCCTCATATAATAATAACGAGGGAACAAGTGACACCATTATCACTGCAATAAAAATAGGTAGAGGTAGGAAATCCAAGAAAGAAGAAAGAGAAAAGGATACCTATAAAGACATCTTGAGTGGATCACAACCAACAATTAGAAAATTGATCAATGTCAGGAAGATAAGGAAACACTCTAGGCCCCCCCAAGGAGCCCAAATCTCCCCCCCCCAGGTAAATCATGAGACTAACTCTATGGAATTGCAGGGGTTTCAAAAATAGAATAAAGGAAGAGGCGCTTAAATATATCATCAGAACTTCAAAATCTAAAATCCTCCTAATCCAGGAAACCAAGATGGTGGAACAAGACTTCCTCAACACAACAAAATCACTTGGGAAAACAAGCAAAGGAATAGAAAAAATCACAAGAGGTACCTCAGGAGGTATAGGCACTCTCTGGTATCCTATGAAATTTTATCTCACTAAATATGAAACATGCAAACATTGGATCTATACCAGTCTTCTTCACAAAGAAACAAGATGATAGGTAAGTCTCTTCAATCTCTATTTTCCTTTCCTCTTGAAGAAAAAAAGAATTTGCTGGGATACTCTAAAATATTACCTGCTTCTAAATGAGCTAAAAAATATCATTATTGGGGGGATCTCAATGTGACCCTTGCCTCGACCGAGAAAAAAGGTGGCTTCATTGTGCGAGACCCAAAAAGGGAATGGGTAGAAGATATCATGTCAGATTGGGAGCTATAGGATGTCAAACCAACTAAAAGGAATTACACGTGGTCTAATAAGAGGGTAGGACCAGGGTACATTCTGACTAGACTAGACAAGTTCTTAGTTCATAGCACCTTTATGTTGTTGGGCCTCACCCCTTCCTCCTTCATCCTCCCACATAGTGTGTCATACCACAAACCAATCATGTTGGACATTTCACATGAAAAAAACCTCGGGCCAATCCCTTTCAGATTTATCCCAGCCTGGCTCCAAGATGAAAGCTTCTAGGACTTGGTTACAAAAATCTAGAATGAAACAATAAGAGTCTTTACCTTGTTTGTTTGGGAAGAAAAATGTAGAAGATTAAAGGTAGCGCTAAAGTCTTGGTCCAAAACCCTTTCAAATCCTATTTTAACTCGCCAAGAAGCCCAAAACAATCTTGAAAAACACCAGCTGGATATGGAAGATCAAGAAATCACCCAAGAATCTTTGCATCAAGAAGCTCAGCTCCAAAGGAATTGGCATCAAACCTGTAGCGAGGAGAAAAAGTACTGGCAACAAAAATACAGGATCCTCTGGTTATAAGAAGGGGATAAAAACATGGGATTCTTCAACAAACAAGATGAAGCTCGAAAACAGTTCAAGAATGTCACATAAATTCATGTCCAAAATCAAACAATAACAGATTTTGAAGGCATAAAAGTAGCTGCGGCAGAAACCTTTGAATCTCTTTATGCAGAAACTCAAAGTTCTACTATAGATACCAAATTCTACCCACTCTCTCTAGTCTCGACCCTCATTTATGAATATGTCAACAAAAGGCTCACCAAGGTAGTCAACCAACAATAAATAAAAGAGGCTTTAGATCAAATGAACCCAGACAAAGCCCCGGGTCCAGATAGATTCACAACCAGATTTTACCAAAACAATTGGGATATTATAAAATCAGACCTCTCCAAGATGATTAAGAAGTCTCAGAATTGCACCAAGATCGGAGGAGGGACCAATTCATCTTTTCTTGATCTCATTGTAAAAGAAAAAGGAGCAGACAACTTTAGAAGATTTCATCCAATCTCTCTCTGCAACACTAGTTACAAAATCCTCACCAAAATTATAGCTAATAGAATTGAAAATATTCTCCCTACAATTATCCTGGAAAATCAAGGAGGATTTGTAAAAGGAAGGCATATAGTGGATAAAATCATACTTGTTCAAGAGGCCCTTCATTTAGGCATCTGCCGAAATAACAAAAGTGTGATAATTAAACTCGATCTGGCAAATGCGTTTGATAGAGTTAGACATAAATTTATGTTCAAGGTCATGGAAAATTTTGGTTTCACCCACTCCTTCATAAACTGGATTAAAGCTTGTATCGGTTCCCCTTGGATAGCCCCTCTGGTGAATGGCCATGCCACTAAGTTCTTTCAAGCCTCCAGAGGTCTTCGATAAGGTTGTCCCCTCTCTCCTCTCCTTTATGCCATCCAAGGCTCAGTACTCAGCCTCCAATTGGATCATGGCCAAATTCATAACAACATTCTTAGCCTGAGAATTGACCCTGGGGTAAAATACATCAACCATACTCAATTTGTAGATGACACATTGCTAATGGGAGGAGAGAGCTTGTCTACAGTAAAGAAATTCAAAAAGGAGTTAGATGCTTACACAAAAATCTTTGGAAGTGTGATAACCCTGACTAAAAGTAAAATATTTGGTTGGAACACAACTCCAAGGGAGATGATAGATATTTCAAGAATCCCGAGAATGGAAGGCTAGACCACCTGGGATTCCCAATTTTCAAATCCAACCCAAAGGCTTCACACTAGACCCAACTAATAGAAAAACTCAAAAACAGAATAAACTCTTGGGGAGAAAACTGGTTAAACCTTGCAGGAAAATTGGTCCTCATCAAAGTTGTGCTAGCAAGCATCCCGATTTACCAAAGCTCCTTACTACTAGCCCCGATGTCTACAATATAGATAATTGAAGCGTTGTTCAAAATATTCCTCTGGGAGGGAGGGCAACAGAAAAGAAGGAAATTGCATCTTATAAGATGGGAAAAAATAACCAAGCCCTATCTTGAAGTGGGCCTCCAATTTAAAAACCTTGAAACCCAAAATTTAGCCTTGGGGGAAAATATTTTATGGCACACAATCACCCGAAATACCTCCTAGGGTAAAAGAGCGCTTTGGAAGAAGTACTTTTGAGGCCCAAGGAAAAAATTCCTCGACCATCCAACAAAGGTGGAGAAAGGATCCCCAATTTTCTCTCTGTGCCATAAGGCTATAATACACTTTAAACCTCACCTCACTTGGATACTAGGAAATGGTAAAGAAATCAATGTATGGGAAGATTCAATATTGGGAGACCCACCACTATCCACGCAGCAGGGTCTCGACTGACTTAAAGAATGGATGAGACTCTAGAATTTACATAGTATGTGGGACATCTCAAGTTGGGAAAATGATGACAGCCATTCCTGGCTAAGTTAGGAAATTGCTAACATTCCCCCAGAGCTTGAAGAGGAATGGAATAAGCTGAAGAACTGGATGGAAGGGAAATCCTCCTTAGAGAAAAGGAAAAAAGATAGGGGAGGATGGGGACTGGGCTACAAACTTTACGCTACAACAATAGGTTATCTACACACAACAACAGTTCCCCACGTCCCCCCAGATTTGACAATTTGGAAAGCCATCTGGATCTTCAAGTCAACACCAAAGATAGATATGTTTGTATGGACCATGGCACACAGAGGCATCCTCACTGGCAAAAATTTAAGAAGAAGAGGATGGGAAGGCCCCTCCATATGCCCTCTCTATTGTCAATAAGAGGAGACCATAGACCACTTTCTCCTAAGATGCATTTATGTGACATCCCCGAAAAAAAAATAAAAAATATATTTTTGGAAATTTAAATTTGTTGGAAAATTATTCTTTTTTTAGTAAATTCGAATTTGGAAAATTTTTGCCATTTATGGAAATTCTGAATTTCGAATTTAATAATTGTAATTAATTATTATGATTGTTGGGTAGAGATCTGATTTGACCCAACTAGCTATTTGACTATGACACTTGTATGAAAACATAATATTTTATATTGATTGCAGGAGGACAAATGGAACAACCATGTTAAAATCAGTTGACCATGACTCCATGAGTGGGGAACATGTTGGAACTACCTCTGGACTAATTGTTACAAGTGGAAAATATGATATTTGGTCATTAGCAACCCCTGAAAATCGGGGATTTAGAAAGATGTGAAAATTCCCAAGAGAGGGAAAAGACCTAGGCAAAGATATGGTCAGGATAAATAGCATATGTGAGGAGGCAGGACGCAACCAAGTATGCTAGGAAATAATAATTCTGGTCACTTGTTGTGATGAACACTACTGGCTAAGTGTGAGGCAAGGAGAAGACTACTAACAGAGGAAACCATTGCTAAAGAGGAAATTCCAAGTTTTCCCTCATGGATTCATGGTCAGGCTAGGGGGTGGATAGCGCAAAGGATTTGACTTCCCTATTCTACGGTTGGGAGGAATGTGGTTGCTCCCTTCATCTTTCCACAAATTGGTTCAGATATGTAACCCTTTCCTTACCTTTCTAAATAATCATATCTCTGATTTAATGAAGTTACTAAATCTGAATAGAATTGTTTTTCATTCTCTATCTGAACGATTCATATATCTGCTGTAATGTAAATGTTAAATCTGAATAGAATTATTTTTCATCTATGTTGAATGATTTAATCACAGTTGCATTACACTTGTTAGATTTTGTATAGATATAATAATGTAGGTGAAATCGGTTCGAATATAAGAACTATAAAAACTGGCAGAGTGCCTTATGAATCTAATGTTGAGTGACATTTCACGGTTGAGTTAGAATCTGAACAAATACTAGAAGTTACCTTTTAATTGTATAGCTGAAAGAATTGGCATGGTTAAATTCTAGAAATGTTTCTTTTGCAAACTAGATTATTACCATCCAGAGATACATGTAGGGTAATTACCAACATAAATGTATTCTAACATTCAAATAAGTTTATGTAATTCAAGTTTTCATTTAAGATTTCTTTCACATGGGGTATTCACAGGGTACTTATATATTTCTGGAAACATTTATTCATAGGGTCAGGTATGACAAAAATTGTGATCATTATACACACACACACACACACACACACACACACACACACACTTACGTATCCCAGTAGGAGTGGATAGCATGTAATATAAAGGAAGGAATAAATATTGTATAGGATTTTGTACCTAGGAGTCTGTACAGTGGTCAAAATATCCTTTCAAAGTTTTGAATTAAAATGGGTTCCAGAAATTTACAAGTGGTTTCCTACCTTTAAGTCTGTAGGTTTCCTTTTCAAGCTCAATCCCAACAGTATTCAAATACAAATGGAAACCAAATAGTTGTTTAAACCTCTGTAGCAACTCTGGAAATAAATAGGAATTTTAAGAAATAACAATTCTATTTGACCATAGTACAATGACACATAAATAATAGAACCAAACTTGAGAGGCCTCTTAGATTGTAAAACAACCTAGTTAATATGAGTAACAACAACACTGTTAGGCAGAATTTTAAACCAGCTAACCCTGATATTTCTTTTCCTTTCAATTATATTACATAAGAAAATAAATTCGGGGTTAAACCCTCAAATTTTTTTATAATATTAGTTCAAACCTCCGCAAACATGGTGTTCCCCTCCGATGGTAAATCATCAACCTAACAATTAGAAGTACCCTTAAACTAATCGACAATGTAAATCGGGACAAAAACTCCCCTCCTTAACAAAAGAAAATAGAGCATTGATTCTCATTTCTAGTACTCGTAAAAATAAATTTTGATAGGCGTTGTACATGGAAACCGAATAACTTTTAGAATGAGGGATAAGAACCATCATCTGGGAACCTGGTATGGTCGGCATCCCTGCAATTTATATCAGTATAAAACATTAATATAGTATACAAATTTAAACGAATGAAAATCGTTCAACAGAATAGTGAATATTGAGAACAGTTTGAGGCCGAACGACACTTAACTCATGTTTGGAGTCTGGCGTTCCTTTCTTTGTTTCTTTCCATATGAACACACATCCTAGGCTAGAGGAGGTTTGAGTAGTCCTTATGGGTACCCTCGCATCAACAGGGTCCCACCATTAGTGTCAGTATGAGATATCATAAGTTATCTCTTACAAAAAAACTTGACAATGGAAAAAACCCTATTTTTTTACAAAACTAATCAAACTTATTGAAGACATAACACAGGCATTTCACACAAGACGTGGACTTTATTAAAAAGGTTAAATCTAAATTTCATAACCCGAATTATAGAAAATGGTCATAACCAACAACAAAACTGTATCTTCTCCCTACGGTATTCAAGTGGAGGAAATTAATCACCCACCATGAAAGAGAGAAGGTTTCATTACCAACTCAGAACAACACGTGGCGTAGGACTCCTTCTAGACTGTTCGAGGTACCATAGAAAAAGAAGATAAACTCAAATAAATTAATTATTTAGGTAAATGGGCAAATCTATAGAAGGATGACTCCACCCCTTACAAGGGAAGAGAAAACAAGACGTA
>ML785662.1:970364-981764 GCA_009831015.1 Picea engelmannii | reverse complement strand
TGTTTGGCGATATTTTTGTAAAAATATTCAAATTTCTAAGGATTTTATATAGTTTTTATAAATTTTTGGTGATTTTTAAGGTAAAATAATTTTATCCTATAGAATTTGGGCGAATCATTTTTAAAATAGCGAATTTCGTTTTTGAAAAGCCATGGAAAATTATCCCATGAGTGAAATTTAGCCCCTAAAATCATCCATGGTTCTCATGGTAATGATTCTTTAGGAATTTATTTCTACCTTAGATAGTATTATAGCATTCGAAAGAGAGACTTACCAGAGGAGGAGGTTGCGTGGCCTGTTCCACTAGGTAGCAGTCTCCACTAGAGTTTTTCCTTCCTGCGGAGGAACAACATGCAAAATTATTTTGAGAACCTCACAATGACTAAGGCAACACCTCAACCCTAAGAGTAGTCCTTTGATAACCAAATAAATGTCGAGAGTACCATGGTTGTCCTGGTCATGTGCTGGGGTTGATCTGGCAGGAATCAGTTGGAGGGAAGGATGGGGGATACCTTCAAAAATTACCCATACCGAAGTTCCTATTAATGGTGGATGCAGGGAGCTTTAACTTCCCATGACAGACAAACCTCTTCTCTTAGTTCGAGGAGTCACGAAGTTAATGAGGAACCCTCTATGACGTGACAAATCGGGGTCATTCATTTCCAACTAAACCTTTACAGTTAGTCCATTGTTCAGATGAGACTACATGGAGGAGCCACAGTTAAGTTCGAGTCAGTTGAGGTTTTATTTCAATCTCATTTTCCAAACCCATAGTTGGTTAACAACTGGAAAAATGTTAATCATGATTATGGGTATCCATTGAAGAACTAGACCACAAACAAGTTTGCTAATTATATATTCAAAACCCTACATCCATCCAAGGGATCTAGTTCCTACACCGTGCCTCCAAAGAAAGACACATAGTTTTTCTTCTATATGCATAAGAAATTTTAACCTTTTAATCCTGCGGGTAACACAGAGGACTCGCACTAAGGATAATATAGGACCATGGTTTCTAGGTCTAGATAGTATGTAAACATAGACACAAGTGAATAAAGACAAGATAAAGGATAAAAACTTCTAGATTTGGTCCTCTTAATCTCATCCATCCAAGTAAGTCGATCGGTGTATAGAAAGCAGCTTGTGATATACAAAACATGAGTACCTCTCAGAGTTTATAATTATAATAAAGTCTATCACCTTGGTAGAAAATATATATGAATTTGGAGGTTTATGATACAAAATATATTTTTTTTTTTATGGTAAAATAGAGGTTCATTACAATTTACTGCAAGGAGGTCTGGTAGTTAACCCTTGGACTGTATCCAGATACTATCAATTTACCTCAATATGTCAGCACCCTACTCTGGAATTAGCGTTCTCTTTTTTCTTTTCAGATTGAAAAAAAGGGTCAAATCTCCACCCTTTGGAGAACTCTCCCAAATTTTATTCTCTGGAAGATCTGGCTCGAACGAAATAACAGGTTATTTAGGGAAGCCAAAAGTAGTCCATCTTAGGTAGCCACAAAGATAAAGGCCCGATTTGGTGAGAACGCCCCATACTTTTTCAAAGCAAAGAACTCAAGGCCGTTAGAAAAGGAAGAGAAACTTTGGATTGGTCATCTAAATCTCTGAGACCAATAGCAGAAAACACATCACAATTCACACCAACAAGAATGGGGAATCAGGATGGAAGAGAAATAGTTCTAAGAATGGAAACTAAAGGAAAATAGTATATTCTATTCTTTGACAGGGCCTCCAAAGGGAATCCAGGAGTGGCAGGTGGAGGAGGAATCCTGGTAAGCCCCACTGGACTCCCATACATCAGATTTGCATGGGGAGTTGGCACAGAAACCAATAATAGAGAAGAATAAATGGCCCTATGGCAAGGGCTCAATCAAGATATTATACACAATGTTTAGGATTTGGTGATAATAGGGGATTCACGACTAATAATCCAAGCCTTAATTCTCCGCAACAAATTCCAAAACACAAAACTCCAACACATATTGGAGGAAATCCATCTGCTCCTAGGAAATCTTCGAACTTATCATCTTTACCATATCCTCTGGGGAATGAATGCTTCAATAGGTGTAGAGGCCAACATAGGATCCATCTCAAGCATTGGAACCATGCAAATCAATGGAACCACGACCAGTTGGAAACTTCCACGAATAATTGGATTAGAACAAGGACGCGAGTTGGAAAGTGGGAAATTCATGTCCACTAAGATACAAGGTTGATTCCAACATAGTCAACACTTAGGAGGATGTCAGAAATGATGAAACTATCCATCATTTGGTTGTAGAAATCCAACAAGATCCCATGATTCCCAGATCGGATGTATCGCTTGGGTGCAGTGAACCTAGGGATTTTTGAGTTAAAAGGAGGTGTAGGGAAGGAACCCATGTAGATCAGAAGCAGTCAAAGGTTGGGAAGGAAGCCAAGAAGAAGCATATATATCATAGGAAGGAGAAACATGCGTAGGAGTAGCAACCCAGAAGAAGCAAGGGAAACAATGGCATCGAGCTCTAGAAGTAAGCCCACAATGAAGGAGTTGCTGGTAGCACTCGAGACAAACGTGTAGTGTCTCAGGCATCAACTCAACAACTTGGATGAATTCCTCCAAAACTTGGATTTTTATGCAGGGAGCTGCATGGAGATGTTGGAAAATTACATCACAACCACCAAATTCGGGCTATCTAAGGAGCTGGGGAAACTGTGCAAGGACCTAAAATACCCAAGGAAAGAATTTGAAGATAGGGTCAAAAAATTGGAAAAACGTATGGAGAAGATGAATAAAGAAAGGAAGTAGGAGAGGGACACATCCAAGAAGGTTGGCTCAAAGGAATTCAGCCAGTAGCTCCTATGCCAAGAATTGGCCTCTGCAAATAACTACCCGAGGATGGCATTTTGTATAGAAGCCTCTGCTTATAGCAACTAAGGTAGAACTAATTGTCGATGACTATTTAGTCATGCTTGACTAAATGCATATGTAACATAACCAGTGGCTTGCTACTGCTTTTATATAATAAAATCCCATTATCCGTTACTATAAAAAAAAAACAAGATTTGTGTAAGCCCATGGTGAAAGAGGCTAGATAGAGGGTTTAAACTCTGTTTCTTTTAATGCTTTGAAATCTTATGCAAGCTCATCAACAAATACAATGGCATGTTTAGCTTAAACCCTAGGAACAACATTAACAGTCGGATATGATATGAAAACACTAAACCATACCTACCCTCACATGTTATAAACTATTTCAACATAAGAAGGAGGTCATACCATCGAGGTTTCAAGAGGGTAATAGGAGTACCTTTAGGGAAGCATGTCGATTTCCTAGATATAGTGAATAGGATCGAAGGAACACCTTCTAGTTTTGAGTTTTTGAACCATTTTTTTCCTTCCTGCGACGGTCCTGTTGCTCAGGCTATAGAGTCCTCTGTGACCTCCAATTTCATATCCCCAACTTTGTCTCTAAATCCATCAAATGTTTGAGCAAAATCCTATGGGACCGCTAGATTATAACCTTTGAATTTTTAGATGAAAATATCCCAACCATGCGCCTGTAAATCGTTTAAGGCATCGTCATGGGTGAGAATGTCCTGAGAGTCATTAGGTTCAATTTGAACCATAGGGGACATGGTTGCTATTAAACAGACCCAATAAATACCATGAGAGAGAGGCTACATCTTCCAATAGACAAATAATAAGGAGAGGTTTGTGAAAATTGAAACGACTTGATACTTGCGAACTTGGGAGCTTGTCATGTTTGATAATTTAAGTTTGGAGTGATAAAAAAATAAAGGACATGCAAGCTCAAGAACCATTATTCATAATGAAGATTAAACCCCAATCACTATCAACCGCCTCTTTGAATAATCAATGAAAGCCTTAAATGTTCAAGACAATAGGATGATGTGTATTTGTGAGTACATTAGTCTTGTACTAGGTTGATATGAAAGCGATATGACTCATAAGATAAAGGAGCACATTTCAAAAATTAATCCAAGGTTGTGCATGATTAGGCATATCAAGAATCAAAACCATACAATCATCCATAGATATGATCAAGTCATATTTCTCGTAGTCCATAAAAATGTGGCATTGAATTAATCAATAATCTTATAAAACTTAAAACTTATAAACATATAGTTCCTCTTAAGGTGTAATCTCTTTGGTAAAATAAAAGAGGAAATGACAAACTGCAGAATCATTACCCAAGCCAAGTTTTTGTTTCAATTTCATTCTTTCAGTCATGAAATTTAAAAAAAGAAAACGAAAATAAAAACAAAAAACTCATATAATAAGCTAGCCCAATAAATCTCCTTGAGGCCAAAAGACATAAACGTTTATAAATGTAAGGAGGAGGCAGATACATAAATATTTTATCTCTTTGTGATGGCTTTTAATTATGATAAAATTTGATAGAATTGGTGGCTGCCAACAATGGCGACACATTGGGCGAAGCAGTTATCTCTGAATCACCAAATATTTATATAAGGGGAACACATGGAATAAATTTTAGAGACTATTAACGATAGATCAAGGGTTTTGATAATAACTCAGAAAGTACCGTCATAGCATTGGATGTATTTCTGTCTGAAAATGTAATCTTGTATCTTATTTGGATTACAGGTGTAGTTATGTTTATACAGATTACTTTGATACCATTGATAGGGCCACTGCTTCTAGTAGGTGTCCATAGCCTCGGTAGGGATGTTATTTAACCCACTCTAGTACCTGTGTCTTATCCAAAATTCGTCCATTCATGATAAAATCATCTTCATACTTGATCAAATTAAAAGACATACCCAAGGATCTTCTTAAACCCTACATTGCTTCCCTACTAGCAGGCTTGTTCAGTACCCCGACGAAGTGGCCTTGGTATCATGTGTGCATTTACCCACTGGAAGCACACATGTTCAGTGTCTCGGTGGGTTTACATATAATTCCTACACATTATAGTGCTTCCAACTCTCTAAAATTTTCGAAAAAATTCATGATATTCAAGAGAGCGGCGTGATACTTAAAATATCATAGTCTGGTAATGAAAATATTGATCATTTAAGAATCATTTTTATGTTTTGATGACTTTCATCATGATTTGTACAATGAGATTTATATTAGGAAATCATATCTAGGATGGGGAATCACAATTTAGTTGTCCTCATTAAAACATGAACGACGTTAGAAGATTGTTAAGGATAATCATGTCTTCCTGTAATTTTAATGAGAAACCAACAACACTGATTGCATAGAACCTTACTTATGTTGATCTGAGTTTAGCATTTACTATCCATATGCTTGAAATGTTATCAACTACTATTAATGAATAATACTTTTTATTCCCTTCAACAAATGAATGGTGATTTAGATATGATTCTTTAGAAAACAAATCAAAATCAAGAAAAATGAGAAGAACCAAAATAAAAAACATAAAAGAAAATTAAAAAATATTTACAAGAGTGTGGATCAGAAATCATCAAGACAAATACCTCTTGAGAGCCTGTCCATTCACTGGGAAAGTGTCCAACTATCCCTCCAAGTTATGCAAACGAAAAGAGCTAGGACCCAATTTTTCAGAAATTACAAATGGTCCCAACCACAAGTTTTGGAACTTGATATGTTCCCCCATGGATTGCAGCAGTTTCATCAAGTCCTCCTTGTCTACCCCTTGCTCAAAAGATCCACGATCTGAATGATGATAGCTTCACTGATTTCTCCCTATGAGATCATAGGTCTCTTTCTTCCAAAATATCTTTGTTCCAGCACCACTTATAAGATCATAAGTTTGGTGTGATTCTCCCTTTCCAGTCCCCTTTCACCATTAGAAATATTTCTTATATAGCCTTGGAGAGGCTCAACAACTTGAGATATCCTTGGGGTGAATTAAGGATTTTCCTCCTCCAGTTAGGTATTTGTCCTAAGATCATGGCTTGATTGAGGATTCAAATTCAACTGCCTTCCAAGAATGAAAGGATCCTTCCCCCATTCATCTCAACAACTTAACTACTGCCCAGAATAGGCTGCGCTCCCTCAAAAGGGCAATCAGAGTGCTATAGTTCTCCGCGGTAGGTTTAAGGGGGGCGCCAACACTCCTAAAGACACCAAGGCTCACTCAGAAGGGCCAAAGAAGCTTTATAATGCTCCCAAACAGTGTAAGGGGGAGTGCCAGCACTCCCAGAAGAGGTATAGGGGAGCGCTCCCCTCCAAAAACTCAGTTTTTGGGGTGCTTTCAGATGGAAAAAGGTTTATAATCCTTCTGACTCATTTCATCTCTTCCAAATCAAATGTTTGAGGTGTTTCAAGTGTCCTTATCATGTCGTTATAGGCACGACATAGGCATCATGATAGTATGCTTTCTTTAACACTTGCGACACTTGTGAGTAAAGTGCGACACTTGCGACCTTTGTCATGACGACACTTGTGACACTATCGAAATGAGTATTTTTTATGTGTAACAGATTGCCCCCCAAAGTATGAACTTAGAAGACAAGAACTGATAACTGAAATGCTTTGTAGACTTTCAAGCAAGGGTATAGACGTAGAGAACCTGACAAAATCTGCACACAAACATCCAACATATATTATGACATGTTTCAAACCCAAGGTAGGCATACCTATGCTTGGGTGATTAAGACTTGCAAGATATGGCCGCCATAAAATACACTGCGTATCCATAATTGTATTGATAAAAAAGTATAGCCACTGAAAATACACTGTGGATCTATACTCTTATGACCTAAACTGATCGTAGCCATGAAGAATACACAGTGAATCTATGAAATGACAAGACATAGCCACAACCAATACAAAGTGGATCTATCTAACAATATATGTGTCATGGTTCAAAAGAAACTCCATCGCAACTTGAGAAAAGTACATATCAAAGTAATCATTCAACCCAAGGTCTTCTTATCGATCCCGATGCAGTATGAATCTAACCATGTGAATAGATGTCCTGATGTCGAACATGGCAGAAACCACTTGATTACCGGTCAATGATGTAAATCGTTAACAAGCACGAGGGAGATCACCATTAATGTCAATGATTCCCAAGGTACCCTAGTAAATTCCAACGAATGTGAATGGATGAGTTGGAGTCGAACATCCGTGGAATCATCCTATTAGAGGTCAATGATGTAAACCCATTGTTGAATGTGAGGAGGCCTTCCATTGAGGCATGCAGGTCCCAAAGTACTAACTAGTTTCTAAGGCTAGTTCCTGGATAATGTGTTGAAGTCAACAGGAATAGACTTGTCGAAGGAGGGCCTTGATGTATCCCCCATCAACGACATGAAACAGACATAGAGATGTAATTGGTAGATCAAATGAACATGGACTGACACGGGTATTGAGACAAGATATTTTTGATGGCTGACTCTCGAGGTGGATACTTCCCTTGAACATTGAGGCACAACAGCAGAAACATGAAATGGACCAAAAATTGACAATGCAGTGGATGTTGTTACTTACGTCAGGTGACCCAAAGGAGTGAAAGAAACTCAAAGGATTGGCTCAGTGTAGAGGTTCAACTGATTAAGATGTGCGCAAAGACAAAATGTCGTGTCCAAGGGCGACTCTAAGAGTTACTTGGTAATGTTCTCAAAAAACTGCTTGGCTTGCTTCTTTCAATTTTTTTCCCCATCTAGATAGACGAGTACCTCTTTTTAATTTAACGAGATTGAGGAGGATAACATATGCTCAATAAAAATCACCTTCGGTAAGTTGCTCTTCCTTTTTTTAACGAATTGGAAGAAGTAAGGGTTCGATCCCATATGGGCCTGTGAATGTTTTGTTTAGTGAGTCCAAAGACAGAAAACTCGAAGGTTTTTCATGATTATAGAGTCTGGAAAAACACTTAAAAAAAAAGTCTCTCAGTTCCTTTTTCATATAGTAGTCTGATGAGACCAAAAAAGAGATAAACTATCGCTCAACAGACATTTTCTTCAAATACTTTAACGAGCAGGAAAAGAACAAGGTCGCTCGGTAATCTTTTGATCTTTAGAGAGTCTGAAAAGAACTTAAAGATGACTCCAATGTTGTCCTTTTTCATAATGTTAGTCTCGCGAGGCCGAAAAAGAGATAAATTATCACTCAAAAGACGCCCTTTCAAACCTTTTAATGAGTGGGAAAGGAAGCGATATCACTCGACAATCTTTTCATGTTTAGAGAGTCTGAAAAGAGCTTAAAGGAGACTCGAGGGGGTTCCTTTTTCGTGTATCCATACAGGTTCGAAAAAGAGATAAAATTCTACCCGGATGCATTATCATGTATTTACAAGCACGAGAAAGAACAAAGACTAAGATCGGTATTCCCCCGGCTTGAAAGCTAGTGGCTTAACTCCAAAATGATCAACAAAGGCTGGAGACATGCCCTCCAAGCTTCGATTCATTCACCGGCTCTAAGGTTGTCACCAATTTCTCTAGTAGATGAGAAAAAGGAGAAGGGTGGATGAAAAGAAGGTTCAATAGAGGTGACTGTTTCATTTTTTAACGAGCTTGACACAGGAAAAGAACTATGCTCAGGACCTCTATTTCATTTTTTAATGAGCTTGCCACAGAGAAGAGAAGCTATGCTCGTGGTTTTGTTTGGATCAGGGCTTCCAAGAATATAATTCTTTGAAAGGGTACCAAAACGTGGTCATGGCCTCCAAGAGATCTTCGCTAGATGGAAGATAATCAGTCAAGAAGGGACACATGTCGAGGGTCGCGATAAGAGTAAGGAGATCAGGCTCCAATAATCCTACCGAAGAAATCACCATGTCCACTACCGGATCCAAATCATCGGAAGTTGAGTTCATGGGAGACAATGCCACATAATTGACATGCGGCGGGGGCAATACTATCTGCATATAGGAACCACTTAGGGAGGTAACCCAGTCGGGGCCGATGAATTAAAGTTGATCAATAGTCACAATTCTTCCATCGTGAGGGAAAGATATCACACGGAAAAGGGTGGATACAAGAGCTTTCATAGCATTGACATAATCCCGCCCAAGGAGTAAAGAGAAATCCAAGGGGTCTCGGACTACCATGACATCGATAAAGACAATTTTCCCTCCCAAAGTTACAGGAAACTAAGGAAGGATCCCTAAAGGTTGACTAGTTCTTCTGTTAAAAGATAATAGATTCATTGTAACCAGTGCAAGCTGCAGACAACCCAAAGTGTACCAAGCAACAGAAGAAAAAATACTAACGGACACACCTTCATCTATCAACATTTGAGGAATGTCCCGACCATGAACCTGTACTGTAATCTGGAAAGGAATGTGGGAGGGAAGACGAGGTCTAGTTAGCACACCCCAATAAAAAAGGATAGCCTCGTTACTTGGAGGGGGTTTGTAGGAGAAGGAGGAATTCCCCCCGGCATGGTAGAGTCTATATTAACGAGAAAAACATGGGCAGTATCAGGTTTACTCTCTAGAAGGAGAGTAGGATCGACCGATGATTGGATTGGATGAACCAATGGTGGACTCAGATAGACCACTTTCGCACTCTTCAGAGGAAGAGTGGGACTGATTGAGGAAGGGACTAGATCAGTCACTTTGACATTCCTCAATGGAGGAATGCGATTGACCGATGGCGAAACTGGCTCGGCCACTTTAATTTCATTCTCCAAGGGAAGAATGGGGTCGACGGGTAGAAACGGATCGACCGCTTTGGTGTCATTCTCTAACGGGAGAGTGGCATCGACTAAGGATGAAAACAAATCGACCACTTTGGTGTCACTCTTTTGATGAAGAGAGGGGTTGATCGATGACGGAACTGGATAAGCTACTTGGGTTCGTGGTTCAATCGAGGAGGAAACTAGATTGACCACCTGATCAACCAGACTGACTGGGGATGGAACCAGATTGACCAGTCCATCAACCAACGATGGGTTAGAGGAAAGCTTACGATAACCTTTTGGAAGTTGAAGTTTTTCCAAAAGAGAAGAAGCCCCGTCCATGTGAGGACAAAGGTGAGAGTAATGATTACCTTTACATAACATGTAAGGGAACTTGATAGTTTGCTTCTTTTTACCAACCTGAACATCACTAGTTGACGGGTTATCATTTACATGACCGACAGAGGCCAATGACATGGAGGACCACATTTCTAAGACCTGGGTAAGACTGAGGCAATCCCTCAGAAAGTGGTCACCCTTACAAAGTCTCCAAGGGAATTTGGGTTTTGGATTCTTCATTTTAATCTTGTTGACCTCATTAGCACTCCTAGTACTATTAACAGTAATTGGTTTCTTAGAGCCAACATCTGATGTTTTTGGGGTCTTTGTCCTTTTTGGGTTCTTCTTCTTCTTCTCTTTCTGTTTCTTCTTCTTCTGATCAAACTGGCTACCTGCTTTAGAGCTTTCACTAGGTGAATAAGGAGAAATGGAAGGAGACTTGATGGACAAAGAAGGCAAAAATTCGACATGAGGTTGATGTGTGGGTGGTGTATTTACATCTAAAGTATTAGGTGCAGCTGAAAGATTGGGAGGATTCGGGATCACCGGAGTGGGGAACAACCAAACTAGTAATCCGATAGTGAGTCCTGGAAGACTCAGTGTGGCAACATATGGAGGACCAAAGTTTCCAAATGAAGGAAAGGTATAAGGTTCCCCAAGAGAAGGAGTTCCTCCATTGGTACTCCCAGGATTTGATGCCATTAACACTGACTTGACCTAAGGTCCACTAAGTAAAACAAACAACACACGCTATGAATCTGAGAAGCAATCAATCAAACAAACCTTCCTATGATGAAACCACTAGTTGGTGATGAAATCCAACGTCGCAAGATCAAAATAGGAAGGGATGGGGATAGAGCGGGTGGATCAGTTATGTTGGCGACCTGCTTAACAAAATTACGCCTTGGTGCAAGTTTCCACACAGTAATTGTGGATTTACCCTCCAAGGAGCCCGAGTGAGTTTGACCAACGTCTGTTCCAGGTATAGTGAGACTTCCCTTCATCGTCACCTTGTGTGAGACCCTAAATATTGTGGCTACTAAGGGCACCAACTCGTAGTCAGCCCCTGGGTGGGTATAGTCGACAGTCCAGTCGAAACGTATGGGCAGGATAAGAAGTCTGAAATCAACTTGAAAGGCTCCCACACATAATCGTGGGTATACCTTCCAGTGACCCCCAATATACGATCCAACCACTATAAACAATTGAGCCACAGAGGGATAATCTCTGTAACTCACCCGAATGCGACCTCGTGCATAGCCCCTGTGTGAGAGGGGGATCCCAGCAAGCCAATATGAAAATTGGATTTGACTCTCCCTACCGCAAGATACTAAGTTTGTTTGATAGCTTTGGAAATTTATCCTTTCAACCTATTCCAAAGCCCTACACCTTAAACTAATGTAGGTTTGCTAACAAAGATGTAAAAAGTCTGATAAATTTTAGTTAAGC
>ML785662.1:922549-953710 GCA_009831015.1 Picea engelmannii | reverse complement strand
TATTTTCAATTATATATTTATCACAACTTCTTTTAATTATGTGTATTTAAATAATATCCATTTTATTTAAAAAAAAATACTTTTCTTTTTATTTTATATGCATCATCTTTCATTTCATACTTCCTATAAAGGTGTGCATCTCCATTCATTTGGACAATTCATTCTAAAGTATCCCTTATCTTTTTAATTATGTGTCATTTAGGTTTCTCCTATGCTATTTAACAATGTTATATTTATAAATTTGCGTCTAGCATCATGCTTTATTTATTACATAACATATTTGTTACATTCTCTTTTAATTATATCCTTTTAAAATAATACCCACTTTACTTAGGAACTTAAATATTTTGGGGATTTAGTTATATACATCTAAAATAATATTCATTTTACCTATGAACTTGAATTTTACATTTTTAACTTTATATGGATTATAGATTTTCTAACCATGGTATGCATTCTCTATATTTGGAACTATACACATCCCACTTGAATTTTACTTTTTAAGTTTTATATTGGTTATTTTTTCCAGTCCATACTTTTTCTAACCATGAAGTGCATTCCCTATATTTACAACTATTCACGTGACACGAGATGCTATAGCTTCATTTACACACAAAGACTTAGCCAAATGCTATCATCTGGAGAAGGGGCTACTTAGATAAGACTTAGCCAAATGATCGCCATTCTACTCGGACGACATCCTATCAGAAAACCTTAGAGAGGCCATCACTATCTTTATGATTTTTTTATTTAGATGGGTCATTGAGTAAAAGTTTTTGTTACTTATTGATTTTCAATTTTATAATTTCTTTGACTCGATGTTTATTTATTATAATTATTAATTATTTTCTGAAAAAAGGAGTTATATATATATATATATATATATATATATATATAATCATTATTTGTTAATTATTTATTATTCTATTAAAATAAAAAATAAAAAAATATTATTATTATATTTTCAATTATATATTTATCACAACTTCTTTTAATTATGTGTATTTAAATAATAACCATTTTACTTAGAAACTTAAATATTTTGGGGATTTAGTTATATACATCTAAAATAATATTCATTTTATCTATGAACTTGAATTTTACATTTTTAACTTTATATGGATTATAGATTTTCTAACCATGGTATGCATTCTCTATATTTGGGACTATACACATCCCACTTGAATTTTACTTTTAAGTTTTATATTGGTTATTCTTTTCGGTCCATACTTTTTCTAACCATGAAGTGCATTCCCTATATTTACAACTATTCACTTGACACGATATAAGTTAGATGTCATTATCTCGTAAATTAGATGTCATTTATATGTTTTTCATATCTTATTAAACAATTTTATATTTAGAATGAATTTTACTTTTAAGTTTTATATTGGTTATTCTTTTTGGTCCATACTTTTTCTAACCATGAAGTGCATTCCCTATATTTACAAGTATTCACTTGATACGATATAAGTTAGATGTCATTATCTCGTAAATTAGATGTCATTTATATGTTTTTCATATCTTATTAAACAATTTTATATTTAGAACTTTGCATCTAACATCATCCTTTATATATTAAATAACATACAATTTTAGGGTTTTGTTGTGTCAAACACCAACAAGCCTCCTTTTTCTCATATTTCCTGCTTGAAAAGGCCTTCACCCAAAAAAATGAAACACCTTATATCTTCTCTTCTTTGAAAACTTCGTGACATGAGTTTTGAGCTTGTTTTCTCCTCCCTCTATAAGAAATCCACTTTAAGGTCCATATTTTGGTTGAATATATACATTTAGGCTCTTGGGCACTTAAGTGAATTTTTGAGTACAAGTTTTTCTCTTTTTTCAGATGAGTTTCCTTAAACTTCTCTTGTTGATCCAGAATATATTTGCAGAATGAAATGAATACAGATTATTATCAGAAGATTCTTAACACAAAATAAAATATATACAGTAAAACTAGTTTCTATTCAATAAGGAAATAAGTTGAAACTGTAAAATGTAGTAGAAACAAGCTTTCTAGAATGGTGGTGGCTTATCTCTGAGAAGAGATGTGACGGATGAACTCATTCACAAGAAGATGATTACAATGAGGCTCCGAAGATATTTTTACAATAATTAGGAATGTCAAAAACCTAGACATCCAAAAAACCTAACCCTAGGAGATGAAGCGCCAAAAGTCATGTGGGCCCCTTTTCAGTAAGTTAGTACATCAACTTCCTAGGGTCGTAACTTTTTCATACAATCTATGTTTTAGACGCAAGATAGCCCATTGTTAGTACATCAACTTCCTAGGGTCGTAACTTTTTCATACAATCTATGTTTTAGACGCAAGATAGCCCATTGGAAAGGCCTATCCAATGACTACATATTTTATTGTTATCTTTTAAAGGCCATTCTGACTATGGTGAGGCGTAAAAACGTTGTTTAGGGCCTCAAAACAACCCTGCAAGTCAGGGACCCGAAACAGGGGAAAAACTGCCAAACTAGAAAGCTACCAAAATGAGCCAGTTGGAATAGGTGGGAGGCCATCGACATCCATCTGGATCAATCCTCCCCCATTAGGAAGAAACAATATCCATTGCATTGAGTTTCCCCATGAGATGAGGAAATGTTTACCGAATTTGGCTGCAAGTGAGCCACTTCCCTTGGTGCAGGAGTTGTCCCGCTTTGACAACTCGATAAAGCTGGATCCTTTGTTGGAGAGTTCCCTTCATATTTTTGTCCACAATATGATCACTGGATTCTTGTTGTATGCAGTCGAGGTAGATCTTTGTCGGTGTCAGTTGTTCTTCTATCTCTGAGGTGTCAAATAATGGTGGGAAATACAGTCGAAGGATATCCACGTTGAACACTGGGTGCAAGACAAGAAAAGTAGGAATGTTGAGCTCGAAATAATTATCACCCACAACCTTGGTGATGGTGTATGGCCCATAACAGAGTGGGAGAAGCTTCTGATGGGGTCATGTAAGGCGCTCTTTCTGCAAGTGCAACCAAACTTTGTCACCCACCTAAAATTTAGGTGGCGCCCAGTGTTGATCATGGTGTTTATTTTACCTATCATTGGACTTCTATAGAATATCCTGAACCTATTGGCGGATGTCTTATATATGCTCAGTGAACCAGGTGGCTTTGTCAACTTCAGTTGGAGTAGTATATGAGTTGGCTGAGGTGACCACAAGGGGTAGTGCAACCTCTATGGGACCCAATGGTTGGAATCCCAACCCCACATGAAAGGGTTTGTGTCTGGTTGAGCTATGCAGGGCTCGGTTGTAGTTATGATGAAAATAGAGGATACTCTCATCCCATGTGCGAGGGTCCTTGGAATTATAAATGCGCAGGATATGTACAATCATTCGATTTACGACCTCGGTTTGGCCATCTGTCTGGGGGTGGAAGGTCATGGATTTGGTGAGCTTGGTGTACAACAGTGACCAAAGGCTTGACCATAATGTGCTAAGAAATAGACTATCCCGATGTGAGACAATGGGTTGTGTGATTCTAAAATGTACCCAAACTTAGTCGAAGAATAGATTGGCAGTGGCCTATGTTGTGATGTTCTTCTTCCAGGTGGACAAAATCTCCATCTTAGAAAAGTGATCCAAAACCACAAAAACATAGTCATTTCCCCACTTGGTGGATGGGAGGCCCGACATGTAGTCCATTGAGATGGATTCCCATGGCCTGTTAGGAGTAGGAAAAGGGGTGTACATGCATTGTTTCTTAGTGGTCGGTTTGGAAATCATGCAGGCAATGCAGGACTTGATATACTTGTTGACCTCATGTCAAAGTTTCACCATATAGAAATGTTTCTGCAACAATGCCACTTTATTTTTGACGCTAAAGTGTCCTACCACCTGACTATAGTGGGCTTCCCAGATCAACTTTGCTTCCTCACTTGATGGAACTCATACATGGCCCATATGACACAACAACTTGTCTTGAAGATGGAAATTAGCGACAACTGTATTTACACCCAACATTTGGTAGGTGGTTGTGATGTTCAGGTCTGTCTCATAGAGTTGGGGCCATCCAGAGGTCTCATTTCCATAAAATTCTAGCACTGTGTTGAGTGTTGTGACCGGCGGTCTACTGAGGAAATTGGTGACGCAGTTGGTTTTTCTCGTTTTATACTTGATGTTGAGGTGGAATTGTTGCAAGCACGTGGACCACTTCTGATGGTGGCCATTCTTTAATTTTCCTTTTTTCTTCATGAATTGCAGTGGCTTATGATCAATGTGGATGACTATCTCCTTCCCAAGAATGTAATGTCTCAACTAGTGGTAGGCTTGCACAATGAAGTACATTTCTTTTTCTTAAATAGGGTACTTACAAACAACATCAGATAGTGTCTCACTATGATAGTCCACGGGGTGGTTGTTCTGAGTGAGAATGACACCCACAACATAGTCTGAAGCATCTATCTCAATCTCAACAGGTTGTTGCAGGTCCAATATTGAAAGTACTAGGGTTGAGCAAAAGCATTGCTTCAAATCATCGAATGTTTGTTGTTGGGACCAACCCCACACAAATTTCACCTTACCACCACCCCTGGTTACTTCGTTGAGGGCCTATGCAATATGGGAGAATCCAAACACAAATCTATGGTAGAAATAGGCAAGGCCCAAGAAGCTCCGAAGCCCCACACAAATTATTTCCATTGAAGGATGGAGACCCTAGAGAAGTGTTTATAGCATTTGAAAAGTTCCTAATCATGGTGTTGGAAGACATAAATGACACACTGTCAACTGGAAGGTAAAATCCAGACTGGGGTTGTCTAATTAACCCAACCCATTTGGAATGAAATGACCTGATGGGTTTAATGGCTCCGTTAGCCAACTAAGGTCATAAAAATGATAAATAAATAAACTAATCTAAGGCTATGATACTAAGAAAATAAGTTTACTAATTACAAGTGTTCAAATAGAAACATGAATATGTACAAATGATTATAAATGGTGTATATACAACTTGCAAGGTTTACTTGAAATCTTGCGAAATGAATCTTCTTAAAAGTGTTTCTAAATGAGATAAAGAAAACACATAAATCCTTTTGTGTTTTGAATGTTTTAAATATTTCAAGCTAATGAATAATAAGTAAATATAATCAAAACAAAGACACAGAAACAGTCAAAGCTAATCAATGCAACCTTTTGTCTCGTAGTCAAAGCTAATCAAAGACACGGAAACTTACCCTATTTCTTCTTCTTACGATTTTTCTTAACAGTTGGTTTGTCATGCAAACCCTGAGTCAGATCAATTGTAGGACAAGGAGAAACCATCTCCTTCAACACATCCACTACCTCTTATAACAATTTCTTGGGTACAAAATTATATTGGGGGTTTTTACCCAGAGGATTTTGCATAAAAACAAAAATGGGTTCAATGAGATCACGATCTCTATGTGAATATACACCTTGAATTTCAGTCATAGGGTTACAATGATTGGGATTTATATTTGAATGCATATACGAGCACACTATGCTCTCGGGTAGGAACAAATTGTTTCGACATAGGAAGTCTTCCCAAGTGTCCCCAATTTGAGCTAGATGTGACAACAACAAGATTCGTACAAGCCCAGTTTGTTGTAACAATGTAAAATTTTATGGACAATCATCTTTGTTAACATCGTAGATCTTTGTACAAAAGTGCTCGAGTGCCATGAGGTCACCTAGGGTTAATATTTTCTGCTGCAACCATGGCTGTCTCCGGAGGAGGGGAGCCTTCGCCCCCTCCTTCTACAGTTGAATCCTTCCATAAGCTTCTAGCCACCCAAGGAAAGAAGCTCCCCCCAGTTGCTCCACCAAGCTTCGTTAAGAAGCTTGAATCGATTCTAGAGATTGTTCTCCCCCCCGACCATCCTATGAGTGTAGCAGTCTCCCTGTCAGATCATGGAATGATAGGACAATTTATGGTACTTTGGTCCTCATCCATATCTACAGACAACTGGATCCAAAGAAACTAGTGCCCATTGATCCAGAACAGTGTAAACTTCTATGTGGTGGGAAGATGTTTCTTTATCTTCGAATTCATCTCACAAAAAGATCGAGATCTCATCTTCAGAAACTGACCATATTTCATGGGAACTCAAGGGCTCTACTTGAACTGTTGGACACCAAGCTTTGATCCAGTGGTGGAAGTTCCCAAGGATGTCTCGGTTTGGGTTATACTTCCAAATGTCCCAATCCATTGTTGGAATCCCACTTTGCTCCCGGAAATCGAAAATGGACTCGGTCAATATATTGACAGGGAAGATCCCAAGGACCAATACTCCTACGCGCACATCTGCATTGAAGTGGATCTAGAGGTAGGTCTCACAGAGGAAATCAACTTAAAGGTTGGAGACTGGCAACATTACCAAAATCTTGATTATGAACAAATTTCGTTCAAATGCAGGGGTTGTCACGAATACGACCACTTTCAGTGAAACTTCCCTAAATACCCAAACAAGGAGAAAGACAATGGAGAAGGATGGAAACAACCTAGAAGAGAAAGAGCCTCATCCAAGGAAAAAGGACCAAGGAACAAAAAGACAAACCCTGTACTATCCAAGGAGAAAGGAAACCAACTAGAGACAGTGACAATGGAAAGGGGTAGGGTGCAGGATCCAGAACATATAAAGAAAATAGAAGATGAGGCCCCTCAAGAATTACCAACAACTGAAGTGGAGTAAGGGTTCAAGTTGTGCCTCTGGGAGAGTTCAAGTTGTTGAGGGAGTTCAGTCCATAAAGACATGTTGAAGACAGGGAAAGGTTGGCAAATATATAAGTAAATGGTATATGTTTACTCTTTTCATTATAAAATTTGTCTTTAGGATTGTCTAATTCTGGAGCTAATTAAATTCCAGTGTGTAATATGAATGTTGTTCTTTAAAAATAAACTGTGATTTGGTATATTTATGGGTTTTAAATGTATGTGTAGAAGTTATGGTGGCATCGAATCCAAGCGATAGGGTAGAAATTTTGCCTTGTGGGAATACTCAACAAGTTGTCCATTTAAACTTAAATGTTGAATCTCTCCTTACCTTCGTGTAACCCTTGAAAAAAGATAAATGTTGCCAGAGAAATCAATTCCAAAGAGAATGAAAAGTTGAATAAGGTGGATTGGGGGCGATTACTAGAGATCTAATAGTGTCTTGAAGAGATGAAGAGGACTTGCATGCGAACCAACAGAGTTATAAAATGACCCTGTGCATTGTTAAGATTTTCCATTACACCAAAACCCATAGGTGTTAGTAAACTTCCAAATCAAAAACATCACCTTGAGTGGGCAGTTAGTCCCATGTTCCCAGCGTGTCGGTCAGTCCACGAAGATTTTCCATTACACCAAAACCCATAGGTGTTAGTAAACTTCCAAATCAGCAACATCGCCTTGAGTGGGTGGTTAGTCCCATGTTCCCAGGGTGCCGGTCAGTCCACGAGAGGTGCGACGGTTAGTCCAACACCCCTATTCCATGAGAGGTGCAGCGGTTAGTCCAACACCCCCCCTTCGACGTAACTCGAGGGAATTGAACCTGGACCAAGGCTATGATACCATGTTAAGATTTACCATTTCACCAAAACCTGCAGGTGATAGTAAACTTCCAAATCCACAACATCACCTTGAGTGGGTGGTTACTCCCATGTTCCCAGCATGGAAGTTAGTCCACGAGAGGTGTGGAGGTTAGTCCAACACCCCTAGTCCATGAAAGGTGCGGTGGTTAGTCCAACATGCATATCTTCGATAATGCCTTTCGATACCTTCCACACAATTTTCCATAGATCTTGACTGAAGTCTCATGTTTGCATAGACTCTAAAAAATTCTCAATTTTTTTGAAATCTTTGACTGTTCCTTTCTCTATCTATGTAACGACTTTATTCACTATGATTTCAAGAATACCATTTATGAATTTTTTGCCTGCATCTGCATAAGCTTATGATATCTTAGTGTGCATGACTACAACAAACTTTTCCAAGAACAAGTTAATTGTGGAACCATCCTCTTCTTCTTTGCGTACTTGCAGGGTCTACATGTTCTCATTTTGTTTGCAAGCTCGAACTAATACCCTAAGCATGAGAAAGTCATCTGACCTAGAGATAGAGTGGGTGTAAAAGTAGGCCATATTGGGTACCCAAAACCCAAAGAATCGTATCTGAGTTTGAAGGAATCCAATACATTAAAGAATCAAATGCAACTCAATTATTTATGATGTGTAGCTTTGCCTTTGTAAATGCAATGCAATTGAGAAGGGTTCTTTTGCTAACATAAGTAAGATTAGCACGTAAAGTCAAGAGCATTAAGACAAAGGTGATTTTGTGTTGATGATAATTATGACCTTTTATGTAATTGAGATAAAAGAGGTTATCAAATCTTTTATAGAGGGTTATAGCTTTATGAAAGATCTCTTAAAAAAATTTGGAGCGATAAGTGGGTTTCATTAAGTTTATTAAAAAAAAAAAAATGTATTTCAAGGGAAAGTCAAGGAGTTATAAGGTGCATTCTTTTTTCAATAGAATATAAATGAAGACCTTGATGTGTGTTTAAGGAATTATAAAGTTTGTATGGAGGCGTTTTCTCCATTGATTGTAATTGGAGTTATAAGGGTTTTTATTTTGCCTTGAACATGTAAAGGTGTTATAAGGGATTTTTTTTAATTTTGTAAAGGAGTTATAAGGATTTCTATAAAGGAAGAGTATTTGGTATTAGGATCTTTGTGTGCGTCTAATTCATTGGTTATCTCTCTTCCATATTCTCCATAATGGAAAGAATTGTAGAAATATTTATAGTATCGAACACATTAATTAACTCAACTACGTAATCTACAATTGCAATAAACGAGTGCACTCTTAGTACAATGATTACTTGTTTACAAGTTATGCACAAGAAAGTTGATATGTTGAACCTTCAAAACAAAATGTTATTTTATGAGTTAAATCTCCTTCGACACCAACAATGTGATTTCAACAAACAAAACGACATCAAGGATAAAAATAATGAAGATGCTCAGTTGACTAGTGATGACAATCATAAACATGAAGATGATTTGGATTCACTCCCTATGTGAGAAAAAGTTGCAGATAAATGTGGAAAAAAATTACAATTGTTCGACCATGGGAAGAATTAAGATTTAAACGAAATCCATATGGACTAGGATATGAAAAGGACGTTGTCAACCTTTTTCATAGTTCCTAATTATAGAAAACCTATTTTCTTTGTGAGTGGAGGTTTTCTGAATGATGATAAGAAGACAAAGCTTGAGGATATTGGTAAGGAACATGTACAATATATTGTTGTTGATGATGTTCCTTTAGATATTCCAAATTTATATGATCATTATAATCGATCAGATAAAGAACCTATACTATCACCGGTTTGGCCATGATAAGTCAAACTATTTTGATCTTCATCGATGCAGATTTTGTGGGAAGACAAATCACCTCTGAGTAAGGTGTTAGAAGAGAAAGAAGAAAAATATTTTTTTGAATGGTTAAGGAATTGGTGTTGGAGTTTGGAAACCAATTTATTGGAGCATTCTTATCGATGGATTTATACACAAGTACAACCGTACTTTATTGGAGATATTTCAACAATTTACAGACATAAATGTTTTTCAGGGTTGGATGATATAGGGTATGATTGGGGCTAGTTGATGTAGTTTTCTGAGTTGAATATTGAGTCTTCAAACTCTGCCAAAAGACAGTTTGATTACCCTTTTCCACTTTCAAAGGGGGTATATCTCATTATCTAGACTTCTCACTTTTCATATGATAGGGGGGAAATTAGTGAGAAATGTCACATTTCAAGTTTCAAAGTCTACCTTTGATTTGCAGTTAATTCAAGACTTGTCTAATTGTAATTGGGTGCATGATCAGTTGTACCCGACACCCATAAGTTTTTGGTCCAAGTTGTAAGTCTTTCCATAGGTTGTTGTATTCACCATCTATTTAGTAAGTCCTCTTGAGTCATGCAATTGTATTCCTCTTGTCCATAAAGAGGACGTTGTGTCCAATTGTGGCATGAATCACTGTGTAGCTTGATGGTGTATCAGAGACAATGAATCTTATATAAAGGGGGAGAATATGAGATAGTAATCTTAGATTGAGGGACCAAAGTATGTGAATAGATGATCAAATAGGAAACAAGCATGCAATCTTCTCACAACAAAATCAGTGAATTCAATGAAGTTGGTAATGATCCAATCAGTGAAGTTAATGAAGTTGATAATGATCAGATGATAGATCAGTCTTTCGATCTTCATCCATGTATACATTGTGAAAGCGTACACATTGTTCTAGTAGCTTATACAGGTGTTGGATCTCTTCTTGGCCATACTTGTGAATGCCATACTTGTGAATGTTGCTCAAGGGAATTTGAACCATGAAATCTAAATTTTTCAGTCAGGTTCCAAGTTTCATTTAGAGCATGTGAACATATGATCAAGTATGCAACCTAGTTCCTGGTATGCATTCTTTTTCCTGAACATATTGTTCTTGATAGTTTGAGGCCAGCTTAAAACCACCAATTAAGCAAAAGACATGAAGTTCTGCTTGTTAAATTTTCATATTTTTTAGCCTTGAGATCTTGTTATTTTATGTTCAACATAAAACCATGCCATTTAGTAGAAGACATCAACTTCTGATATACATTTGGTTTGTGGTGATCGAGAAACCACCAAATTGGTTCGTGGTCATCTCGAAACCACCAAATGAATTTGTGGTCACCCTTAAACCACCAATTTAGTAGAAGAGATCACCTTCTTCTATTTTTTCAGAGTTCAGGGAGGATATTAATCCCTTTGAATATTTCCTTGTCGTATTACTAGGCAATTTTTCAAGAAAGAATGAACTTATGATTAAGGGAGGATGTTAAGAACTCTAATCATGTTACATGACAATTATGGTATTTTTTTTAGGGGGGGATGTTAAAAACTCTAATCATGTTACATGACAGTTATGGTATTTTTGTTTTATATATGTACGTCTTATTTTCTCACCTTTTCTGCCAATATTGTATTTATCTTTGTTCATCACGGTTTTTTTATTGCTTCAGTTATTTCCATTATGCTCCTGTCTAACAAATCAACCATCTACTACTACTGTAGATTTTCTAGATATTACCAATAATAGTGGTCTTACCTACACTAGCCCATTGGGGTGGTAATTCTGTCAAATAAAACTCAAACCCAAATCAACCATCTACTAATGTTGTAGATGTGCTAGCTATTACCAATAATAGTGGTCTTACCTACAACAACCCATTGAAGCTCTTGTCCAAAGTTATGATGCAACAACACTTTACCCAGATTTGCGTATCACAATGTTGGTTATATCTTGGGTTATTTTAAAATTCAGATAAGAATCAAAACAAAAATTAACCATTAACTAAAATTAAAACAAGGAAAACATAGAAATAATGAAGGAATGGAGCAGGATCCCAACTTTAAAATAATGAAGAAATGGGGCTGGATCATTATCATGAATTAACCCTGTCAAATGAAATCGGTCTTCATTGGGATAGTCCCTCCTGATAGCTTTTGTTGTCTGCAACAAATGCTCTATTTTTGACTTGTCAAGGTCTGGATCACTCTCATGCACATACTCGTTCAAGAGATCACAACACTCCCAGATGCTCATAAGAGCTCTATCAAGCTTACTGTATTGTTCATGCTTTCTAACAGCCTGAATATCATAAAGAAATTAAACATTAAAAAAATCATCCAATTGTCTTACCGACATTCTCTATGATAATAAGAGAAAACAAACATCCAACTGTACAACCAACACACACTCTGATCATACAAGGCCCAATAAAATGAAAAAATGAATATTATGATGCACATTTTTATATCCTTGATGTGATAGTAAGCAGTAGCCATATCTACTTCAACCTTATAAAAATCCAATTTGTTTTTTGTTTAATGTTTAATTGAAAAATAATGAAAATATTAGTGTATTACTACTATATATACTCTTTAATCTAAATTTGAATTTATGAACTTTTATAAAAAAAATACATGTTATTAATCATTAGGCCCACTTAAACTATATACCAGATAATCAATTATTAAGACAGTCATAAGATTAATTTTTTCAATAAACAAAAAACATACTTCTAATTTCAATATACTTCTAATTTTAAAGTCTTTCAAATTCATATCTTTGGTTGATGTGATCAATTTTGTAGAATTCTTCCATGCTCGCTTTCGGTATTGTAGTCCCTATTGAACCAAAAATTAGAATCAGAAATAAAATGAAGCAATTGTTAAATATAATGTAACCTCAATAGGTTGACTGTACACTGCCAGCTATCTTGGCCAGCTGTACTTTCATTTCTTGATTTTCTTGAGCCTATTTAGCTCAGTTATTTTCCCTTTGCATAGAAGTTCTTCATTGACTCTTCTTATTGTACTTTCTTCTTACATTCTCAATATACTGAATACAGTTTTATGCTCTGTTCTTTTCTCTCTGCATTTTTTACTTCACAATTTATCATGGTATCAGAGCTGCAGTAGTAAGCCTCTTCACATAGGCTGGAGAGCAACACGATCCTCACAGTGCATAGCTTAAATCGACATCCAGAGCAAAGGACACCGCTTTTTCACAAGTATTCCAGAGATTTGTCCGCCATCCGCTCAAAAGATCGTCGCAAGAAACTCCCACGAGGAAGCAGAGCACAATATGCTTGAAAGATTGAGGATGCAGAGACTGCAGAAGGAGAAAGTTTAAAGAATGGTGAACAATTTCGAATTAGTCAAAGATTCATGAAGAAGAGCTGCAGGAGGCAGGAACATTTGAAGATTCCAAAGAATTCAATCAAATTTGTGAAAGATTAGTGCAGAAGGCAGAATCGTTTAAAGAATTTTGCAAATTCTCTCAAATCCGTCAAAGATTGTAGCAGAGAATAGTAAGCTTCAAAGAACTCGTGAAATTCTTTCAAATCTTTGAAAGATCCATGAATTTTTCTTCTGCAAAAGAAAATATTTGCAAGAACAACAAAGAAATTGCGAAAACAGCCAAGAATGAGCAATCGCAGCCATAAGATCCGTCCTGCGAACGTGTGTTCGGTGAAAATCCAGTTCATAAGTGACGAGGACAGTGCAGAAAAGGTGAAAGAATTACAACTGTTAGATCTTGCGCAGAGGACCGATAGCCGTCGAATACGTGAGAAAGTGCACGAGGTTTAATCCTCTAGTGCGCACAGGAGAAATTTCAACTTTCAAAGTCATGAAATATTTAGGACTGTCCATCAAGGGACACGTGGTGAGATCTCGGCATTTCACTGACTCGCAGGGAGTAAAGGTCAGAAGACTTCCGTGAGAATTTACGAATCGTGAAATCCTGAGTCATTCTTGACCATTGGATCGAGAAATATAGTGAGTCGTCAATCTGACTCTATCGTAAAATCGAGAATCGAGAGTTGGACGAGAAAAGGGGACTGCACTCTGCGAAATCTCAAAATCATGAATCATGAAATCTCGAAAGGATTGTGAACTGTCCATCTCAGAGGACAAGCGGCAGCAGATCCAAGCGCCATCAAAATTTCATCATTTCAGATTTCATGGTTTGGAGAACGTCATGACGAGAGTTCAAGAGTCCTGAATTACTGATTCACGAAATCTCGAAAGGATCTGGACCGTCAGATCACAGGAAGATCTGGATCGTTGAATCGTCCAAAGAAAAATTTTGGCATTTCGCATACCGGGAGTCCGAAGGACTCAGGATCGTCGCAGCCAAACTCCCGAAGTCCTGAAAAGTGAAATCCTGAAAAGGCGTTTGAATAAGCACCAAGATACTTCGGATTTCAGCAAATTGAGAGACAAAGAACCGACGAAGGCATCGCGATTCCCTGATTCGCGAAAATCCAGTAGCACTTGAACATTTAGGCATGTGGACACAATTAATGGAGACTAAGGGCCAATTTAAGGCCGTTAATCTCTCTTCGACGTTTTGGCAGTCAGAAGTTGGAGAGACAAGGGTTCGGAGGACTCGTATAACGAAGTCCCGAAGTCAGAATCGTGAAGCCAAAACTTGCGAAGTCGAAACTCGCAAAATCTTGAATCGCAGAGTTCTAAAGTCATTGCAAGAAATCTGCAGACCTTGTTTAAGCACAAGAGACAGGTAAATATGAAATTCACCAAACATTTCTTTTCTGTTTTGTTCAAACTCTTTAAAATGGTGATGTGTAGCACTTTAGGACCCACTCAGGGCTCGATACTTCTTGGAAAGAACTATGAGTTCTGGTCTCTTCAAATGAGGTCGTTCTTACAAGCACAAGAGTGTTGGGATCCAGTGGATCTTGGATATGTGGAACCAGATCCAGCATACCTTTCCGCGATGACAAACCAACAAAAAATTGCTCAGGTAACTCAGAGAAACAGAGAAAATAAAGCTAAATTTTGGATTCAAAATTTAGTGGATGACTCGATTTTCTCAAAAATAACAAGCACTAGTACTTCAAAACAGGCCTGGGACATCCTTAAATCAGCTTACCAAGGAAATGACAAGGTAAAAACAGTCAAACTGTAGACCTTGAGGACACAATTCGAGACTTTAAGAATGACAAAGTCTGAAAATGTGGATCAATTTATGACCAGAGTCATGGGAATTATGAACCAGATCAGATTGACTGGGGAAGCCATCCTTGATCAATGCATTGTTGAGAAAGTCCTTAGAAGTTTACCAACTAAATTTTAAATGGTCGTTACAACAATCCTTGAATCCAAGGATCTGTCACGTTTTTCAACAGATGAATTGACTGGTTCCCTGGTGACACATGAGACTAGACTGCATCTCACATATGAGTCAATCGCCAATGCATTCAAAAATCAATTCTCTTTCAGCAGAGGGAGAGGAAGAGGAAGAGGTAGATGTCACCAAGGACAAGGGATTACTACAAGTAACCCTCACTCTAGTGGAGGTAACAGACAACAGTATTCGAATCAAAATTTCCAAGGTCAAAGACAACAACACCAAAATTAGAATTTTCAGCCTCAAAGAGGCAGAGGGAGAAGATCAAATGACAAAACAAGCATACAATGCTATTACTGCAAAAAGTATGGGCACTATGAATCTGAATGTAGGAAGAAACAATCATATCATCTCTCAAGCATAGCACATGTGTCAAATCATACAGGAGAGACCTCAGGAGGTATGTTTCTCTCATGTCACAAGACTGAAGAACAACCTAAAGATCTCTGGTTGTTGAACAGTGGATGCAACAATCACATGATAGGTAACAAAGAATTACTTTCATGCATTGATTCTTCAATCTCATCTGATATTACACTTGGAAATGATTCCTTAGTCAAAATTCAAGGAAAAGGAACTGTACCAAACATAATGTAAAGAAGGACATAAACAATGTTTATCACATTCCAGATCTGTAACATAATTTTCTAAGTGTAGGAAAACTCATTGAACATGGCTATAAGGTACTCTTTGAGGGAGCATCTTGCAAGATATATGACAAAACCCCCAGCAGAAAATTGATTTTTGAAATCCACATGACTCAGAATAGGATGTTTCCCCTTACACTCAGAACTGCAAATCTGATTCAACCATATGCACAAAGTGCATCCATACTGAATGAAACAATGGTTTGGCATACAAAATTTGGACGTCTACCCTCTAAGACTCTAAGTCTGCTTCAGAAGCACTCCATGGTCAAAGGTCTTCCCATATTTAAAGAACAAAATTCCCCATGTGAGTCTTGCATACTTGGAAAACATAAGAGAACTAGTTTTCCATAGTCTTCCAATCAAGCCAAACAACATCTTGAACTTGTTCACACTGACCTATGTGGACCAATGCAGACAGAGTCCATAGGTGGTAACTTTTATTTTCTAACATTTATTGATGATTTCAGCAGAAAAATATGGATCTATTTTCTCAGACACAAGTCAGAAACTTTTGCAAAATTCAAAGAATTCAAGGCAGAAGTTGAAAAATAGAGTGGCAAATACATAAAATCACTCAGGTCCGATGGAGGAGGAGAATACAACTCCAATTAATTTTCAAATTTCTGCAAATCACAAGGCATTATCATGCAAACAATAACGAGGTATACTCCACAACAAAATGGAGTGGCTGAAAGGAAAAATCAGACAATAATGAATATGGCAAGAACACTTCTCAAAGAGAAAAGTTTGTCAAATATTTTTTGGGCTGAAGCAGTAGCATGCTCAAATTATCTCTTGAATAAATCTCCAACCACAAGTCTAAAGATGAAAGTCTCTCAAGAAGCATGGAGTGGGACAAAGATAAATGTTGCGCATCTAAGGACATTCAGATGCATAACATACGCTCACATACCTTCTGAGTTAAGGAAGAAATTGGATGATAGAAGTGAGAAATGTATCTTTATTGGATATAGTGAAACATTTAAATCTTACAGGCTTTACAATTCAATCTCCAAGAAACTAAGTCTCAGCAGAGATGTAAAATTTCTGGCAAATCAATTCTGGAATGAATAAGAAAATCAACAATTGGACAGTCAAAATCCATTGCTACTTAGTTCTGAAAACATAGAAAATTTAGGACAACGGATACCTCTACCTATTCTTCCAAGATTGCAGGTGCAAGGACGATTTGAAAATTCTCAGGATAACTCAACTTCAAGCAGAGACTCATCCTCTAAAATTCAAAATCAGAGAACTCGAAGTTTGAGAGAAATCCATCAACAATTGGATGACTTTGAACATCACAACCTTTTTTCTTTAATGTCATGTCAACCTACATATTTTAAGGAAGCAGCTAAGGAGCCACCTTGGGTTCAAGCCATGAACCAAGAAATTGACTCCATTGGGAAGAACAAGACATGGGATCTTGTTGATTTGCCAAGTCAAAAGAAGAGTATTGGTGTCAAGTGGGTTTACAAAACTAAACTCAATGAAAACGGGCATATTGAAAAACACAAGGCAAGACTTATTGCCAAAGGATTCTCACAACAACCAGGTATTGACTATGGTGAAACATTTGCTCCAGTAGCAAGACTAGACATTGTAAGGACTCTATTGGCCATAGCAGCCCAACACAAATGGAAAGTATACCGGATGGATGTCAAGTCAGCATTCCTGAATGGTTTTTTAGAAGAAGAGGTGTATGTCGATCAACCACCGGGATTTGAAGTCCAAGAGAACCCAACAAAAGTATATCAGTTGAAGAAATCCTTGTATGGCTTAAAGCAATCTCGAAGAGCTTGGTACAACAGAATTGACACTTACCTGATCAAAAGTGGTTTCAAGAGAAGCCAAAATGAGCCAACTCTTTACACCAAAACAGATCAACACAGTAAAATTTTGATTGTATGTCTATATGTTGATGACATGATCTATACTAGAAATCTTAAGTTAACAAATTTTAAACATGCCTTGCAATCTGAGTTTTAGATGACAGATCTTGGCATAATGAAATATTTTTTAGGGATTGAGGTTGATCAATCAACGAAAGGCATTTTTGTTTGTCAGCAAAAGTATGCAACATACATCATCAAAAGATTTCGAATGGAAGAATGCAATCCAATAGAAACCCCTATACCCCTAGGCACAAAATTGAGCAAGAATGATGAAGGTCCTACAGTGGAGCCTACTCTGTACAAAAGTTTAGTAGGCAGTTTGTTGTATCTTACAGCAACTAGGCCTGACATTATGTATGCAGCCAACCTTGTTTCCAAATTCATGGAATCCCCCAAAGATTCTCACTGGAAAATTGTGAAACGAATTCTGAGATATGTTGTAGGAACTCTCAATTTTGGATTATGGTACACTAAATCTGATAGTAATCAACTATTTAGTTACACAGACAGTGATTTTGCAGGTAGCCTAGATGACAGGAAAAGCACATCTGGACATGTTTTTCACCAGGGCACAAACCTGATCTCATGGGCATCAAAGAAACAACCAATTGTATCAATATCTTCTGAAGAGGCAGAGTATGTCGTTGTTACCTCATCTTCTTGTCAAGCTGTGTGGTTGAGAAGAACATTGAAAGATATGTCCCATACAGAAAAGGATCCAACTCCTATTTTCTGCGACAATACTTTAGCAATTGCTCTATCCAAAAATCATGTGTTTCACAAGAAAATAAAACACATTGACACTCTCTTTCACTTCATCCACGAGCTAGTCAATAATGGTGATATTGCACTTCAATTCTATGGTTCTCGAGATCATCTCGCAGATATCTTCATAAAGCCACTAGGAAAATCTGTTTTTGATTTTGAGAGACAACACTTGGGCATAATCAGTGCTGATGTTTGTAACTGTTGAGTTTAAGAGGGAGTGTTAAATATAATGTAACCTCAACAGGTTGACTATACACTGCCAGCTATCTTGGCCAATTGTACTTTCATTTCTTGATTTGCTTGAGCCTATTTAGCTCAGCTATTTTCCCTTTGCATAGAATTTCTTCATTGACTCTTCTTATTGTACTTTCTTCTTACATTCTCAATAAACTGAATAAATTTTTCTTCTTTGTTCTTTTCTCTCTGCATTTCTTACTTCACAATTTATCAGCAATGTCCATGTGATTGATTCTATAGAATGCTTCCATGCTCGCTTTCCGTATTGTAGTCCCTATTGAACCAAAAATTAGTAGTCCCTCTTGAACCAAAAATTAGAATCAAAATAAAATATAAAATGAAGCAACGTCCATACATTTAAATAATAATGGCTGTGAGAGATCATTCTAATTTTGGGGACTGGATTTATCTTAGTTGATGTCATTGGAGGCTAGTCAACTCATTGAATTGGTGAAAAAAAATTAAGTTATCATTTTAATTTGGGGGGCTAGATTTATCTTAGTTGATTGCAATGGACGCTAGTCAGCTACAAAAACAATAAAATTTGGTGTAAAATCATTCCATTATAATTTTAAGTTTTAGGTTTAGGTTTATCTTAATGGATCTAATTGGATGCTAGTCATCTCACAGAAAATTGGGTGTTGATGGATGGGCAAGTAGGCCTGAAAATTGGGTGTTGATGTATGGACAAGTAGGCCATGATTGTCGTCTTTTTATTAAAAAAATTAATTTTTAATAAAATTAATTTGATTTGTTTAATATATTTTAAATATTTTAAATTTTACAAATCTAGACGTGAAATTATCAAATTTTTTTTAATAATAAAGAAAAAATGATTAAGAAGGATGCAACACTTTTTTTAAAACTAAAAAGACTTTATCCCTATAAGAATTGAACTTTTCCCACCATTGAAGTATATACAAATAAATTATTATATAATGTTTTATTCTAGAAGCCACATAAATTAATTTGCTGCATAAAACATGTTTTATGAGGGAAACATCCATGGGGCAATGGAAATCTTATTTGATTATCAAAGGAAATCAGGAGATTACAACAACAGTTGGCAGTGAGGTAACCTAGAGAGGGTTTGAACCCCCTTTCTCAATATTTGCCTCTATGGGGTACATATTTAAGTCATTTCTCCTTCAGTTAAATAAAATTGAATACATTGAATACTAGCCCTATTCTTTCTAATTAGTTTTAACTAAAACCCAAGAATACTATCTTGTTGAAAACAACCGTGAATTGTTTGTCACATTGCAACAATCTCCACTTTACAACAATTAACCTGATGTCATGCCATTGTCCATTCATCACCTTCTTTCAAGTTGAAGATAGGTGATACCGGTGCTTTAAAAAACTGAAGCACTCGTTTCACTGCTTCACCTGCATTTGCCATGTGACCACTCACAACTCCCTGCAAGTGAAAGATCTAATCTTATCTTATTATCAAAAACATATACTTTCTTCTAGCATACTATACATGAGACCTATCTTCTTTCTTCTTCATCACTTGGACATAAACCTGAAGAAAACTTCTATCGGTTTCACATTAAATTCATACCGAGTTTCTGAGTGTCTTTTCCATGCACTCACATTGTGATAACCAAAAATCTTCTTTAGTCCCATCTCTGTGTATTCCATGCTCAGAATTGTTTTGTTGCTCCCAGATCCTTCATCTCGAACGTCCAAGTCAACTGAGCCAACCTGTTGATCTTTAACCATGTTATTTCTTGCTACAAGAATATCGTCAATAATCTAAACACCAATATACTGAGTACCATAAACACAATGGTTACGCTCTCTTATTTTAAATATTGGCTCACCATGAAGGAATCAACTTCTTGTACAATTTCTTGTGTGCACTCTTCAAGCCATACAATGAATTCTTGATATTTCAAACAACTTTTCTATTGCGATCCTGAGCACCTTTAGTGCTCCACCTCAAACTCTGTATTCAATACCTTCGCCAAAAGCAGATGGAGCCAAGCAAGTGAGCTTGACACAAGCTCACCTTCATGAAGCTTTCAATGGAGTCCTATAGCTCCACCTTAACATAAACATTTTCTTGACCAAAACTAGCCAAGCCGACCATGTAAGCATTCACCGCTCACCTCTCGGCCACTTAATAACGAAGTTACAACTAGCATTTAAGAAGGATTCAATACATGCTATTACATGGACATAAAATCATAGGAAACTAACATGACCTGTAACCCACCCTCTATTGCCTAAGTCTATGTCTAGACATAACCAGTTGAAAAATAGAGGTATGCAAGCCTAACAAGGTCTTACAGCCATATGCCCAATTACATGCAATAAGTTTACATTACAACTCTATCAAAATAAATGTTCATATGTTAACATATGTTAACATTACCGTTGTTACACCTCGATCCTTCACCTCTTGAAAACATAGTAACACAGGATAAACTTATCATGAAGTAAGTGTGGAAAAGAAAAACACCCCCTCGCCATCAAAAGATTACCATACAATGACAACCTTTACAACATCAATGGAAGAAAAAGAAAATGATTATATGCTAAAGTTTTAACCCAACACCAAATTTAATTTAAAAACTATAGCATATATCATTCTTAGGTTTTTTCCTAAAACAGCCTGCACATATGCCAGGATAATTTATCCAAACCTTTTTGGCAGCATATGCTCCAAAAACTTGGCTCTTGGGTGTTTGGTCCCAACCACATGTATTCACACAATGATATCCAACATGATGGTATTCCTCTTTGCAACCCTTGACCAGGATCACACATCAACCCTTAAGATCATGTTCACCCCAAAGTGATCTTATTTCAAAACCCCTCTCCATGACTTCCACCTCGATCTTGACTTTTATCAAGTATTCACGAACTCTTTAATACAACAATCTCTCTCGACGACTCTTCCTTCTGCATCCTCGCACAAGAAATATTTCAAATTAGTTGCCTTTACCAGATCAGGCTAGCTTCATTTCCTGGGGTGTGTACACTGCAATGGCGGCTCTCCTCTCTGAAACAACTACTTTCTGCAGCTCCCTTGGTTACATAGGTGAATGCACTCTAGGTTCATGCTTCACGCCTCATGCCTCACCTCCTTCGCTATCTGTCATTCACTTCACAGCATAACCACCGATATTGCCTCCATGCCTGCCAAAATAACCATGATCCACTTGGTCACGAACACCTCGAAGACCCTCACCACTGCAAAACATTCTTGACTATTTCAAACACAACACAATCTTCAATAAGCATCGATAGTAGCTAATCAAATTGGATAGATCCTCTCCAAACGACACTCCTCTCATACATCAGAACATTGATTCCATTCATCCACAAAACAGACCTATGTGCATTCACAAGTAATGGATCTCTGATCCACAATCTCTGCAATAATTTAAAATTATTTCTCTCTATGCAGATCTTCAATGATGGAGGTGCATCGATAAGAAACGGTATCAAAACACGATTTAAAATCCCAGAAAGAGAATTCAACTAGATCATAATCTATCCTTAGCGGAAAGCGATCTCAATCAAGACATCACCCAACTTACACCAAAAAAGAACAATACCTAGAATTTAACAATTCACACAGGCTTAGTGTCCTTCCAAGCGTTTGATGACTTGATTTTACTTTTTTTTTTTTTTTCCGCCTCTTAATCCATATCTAAACCTGATCTAACAGTAATTGGCCACAACTCTTTACATAGCCCGCAACTTTGGAATCTCTCTGTTACACTAGTGTATGCTTCTTGCAGCAACGCCCATTCACTAGCATCATCCACCACTAGCGATCAGAAATGTGAGAACTCAACACACAGTCACTCTTCCTTCTACCTCCTCCATCTCTCCTATCCTCACAGATCTGCGTAGGCGAGCACACTACTTGCAGATCTTTGCGACTTCTATTATGCATTCACAAACTTGCCTTTACCCATGCTCTAATACCCCGGATTTCCATCCTTCGAGCTATGATACCACTTGTTTTATTCTAGAACCCAAAAAAATTAATTTGCAGCATAAAACATGTACAAAAAACATTCAGACAGGAGACAAGCAATTTACATGGTAAAACTCTCCTTCTCCTTAAGAGGGAAACATTCATGGGACAATGGAAATCTTATTTGATTATCAAAGGAAATAAGGAGATTACAACAACAACTAGAAACCAGGGAGCCCTTTTGAAATGTTCTTGATACCGTGTAATTACTTTTCCCACCATTTAAGTATATACAAATAAATTATTATATAAATCCAACCCTTTTGAAATCTGGTTAATAATGTGTAATTAAAAATTATTAAAAAATAATGGAGCAAAACTAAAGGAACCTACGATGATCAGATGTGACAGTCAAAGTTCAATCAATATTGCGAAGAATCCGATTTTTCATGCAAGGATAAAGCATGTTGAAGCTCAGTATCATTTTGTTCGAGAAAAGTTGCAGTCAAATGAAATAACTCTTGTGTATTGTAATACTAGTGAAAATGCTACTCATATTTTCAGTAAGCCTCTTGGAAAGATTAAGTTTGAACTATTTAGGGATATGTTAGGTGTAGAATTCAATCCATTCTCCATTAAGGAGGAGACTTGGAAATAATGGAGAAAGCGCTAGTTGTAAGCGCTAGTTATAACCATCAGTTGTGAGAGTTAAGTGTAGGCATGTTAAGAGTCAGTTGTCTAGTTGTCTTTGGTTTGCATGTAGCCGACTCGAGAGAGTCTTTTCCTATATAAAGATTTAATCCGTCTTCATTGAATAATAATAAGTGAGCGTCGCCTCACCGTTTTGTTTTTCTCTCGTATATTTTATCTTGGATCTCCTTTTATCTTCTCTTATTTAAGACTTGGTGACTTGAGTTTTGAGCTTGTTTTCTTCTCCTTTCTAAGCATACTACTTTAAGGCCCATATTTTGACTGAATATATACATTTTGTCTCCTAAGCACTTAGAAGATTTTTTTTAATACTTGACTTTCTCTCTTTTTTTCACATGTGTTTCCTTAAACTCCTCCTATGCACAACAGAGAAGTTGCCTTAAAATCCTTTGGTCCCGTCATCTCCTCCAAAAAACCTTCGAAGAGTTTTTTATCACGGCACAATTTTAACTGAACTCCTTCTGTTCTGTTGGACTAGAGGAGTTCCCCAAACTCCTCCCGTTAAACTAGAGGAATCCCTAGCTCCTCCTCATAACTATCATGCAAATTTGTACTAACTCTTCGCGTTTGACCGAAGGAGTTCGTACTAACTCCTCTAAACCAGACGAATTCATCCTTTACCTTCCACGACCACCTATATACTTCGCGTTGAGTCCTTTGGTATATACACTGGACTTTGACACAAATTCCTTTGGTTTTTACCGGAGGACTTTTCTTAAACTTCTCTGGTATAAACACAGGACTCCAACTCATTTAATTTATTTCACTTGACACTATAAAAGAGCGCTCACCCTCTTGGACATTTTTATCGAGCACCCGAGAGAAGAAAAGGTCGCTGAGAGACAAAAGAACAAGCCCAAATGAAGGACTGATTTGTAAATTGACAGCCTTCGCATCAAAGTCTCTGGTTCATTAGAAACTTTTAAGGTTAACTCCAATTGAGTCCAATTAGAAACTTTTAAGGTTAACTCCAATTGAGTCCAACCTCGCTAGGAGAAATCGACATACTTAGCATGAATTTCCCTGGTCTCACTAATCGAAGAACTCAGCACCAAATTGCTAAATTATTTTGGAGGATTTAATATTGAGTCCCCCCGTTTCCACCGGAGGAGTGAGATATTCTGATATGGGGAGATGTATATAAGATGTTTAAAAGAAAAACTTTTCTACTAATGTTGAGGACCAAGATGAACTCAAAATTTTCATGAATATCATAAAGTCTAGAATTCATAGAGTAGCATCATGCTCGAGTGTGTTCTCATGCACATAAGCCGGATACTAAAGCATATGGATTTGGGGAATAGGTACATTTACTGGAGAGCATATATCTTCATTTAAACCCAAAGACTTAGCCAAATGATTTATTCAAATCGCAGTAGGAAAATAAATATGGATCCTTCCTGCACCATTATTTAAGACATATCCCATTATATTCTTCTCTTACCTTGATAGCAATGATACATATCATTTTTAAACATTTTTTTTTCATTTTTTTTTCCAGTGGAACCGACCCCTTCCAATCACCCTTATTTTGCACCTATCCCATTGAATTCCTCTAATTGCACTAATCCTGGTGCCATTAACTAGTAACCCCTTTCTGTGTGGCCCGACCTGCCCCATTTCCCCTCCCAAGAGTGGTAACAATGCCTCATTGTCTTGGACAAGGTTAATAAGAAACCTAGGACTGATATTCCTGCCCTTACTTCCAATATTTCTAGCATAAATACCTGAATTTATCCACTTAAATCACTTCATGTATCTGTAACCTAATTGACAACCACGTGTGAGGAATCCTAGGACATAGTGAACAATTTGACTGCATTGTTTAAGCAATCCCAAGATCCCTTATCTTCTACCACACCTTATAACCCTCAAGGCATTGAATCCTCCCATTCCACATCCTTTCCTTCCAATCACTTTGAGTAGGACCTGAGTCTCTCTAGAGTGGAGGTGAAAAAATTTGATGGCTCGAATTCCAGAGGTTGGGTTACTCAAATGGAATATTATTTCTCTTTGCACAACATTACTGATGAGTTGGCCAAACTCTTGTATGGTGTTCTCCATCTAGATCCTGAACATTGGCAATGGATAAAAAATACCCACCAAGGGTATGTGGCTTAGACACAATTTGTTGGAGAAAAAATACCCGCCAAGGGTATGTGGCTTGGACACAATTTGTTGCAGATCTTTGTGAATTCTTTGACATTGACACCCACCATTTAGGATGTTTAACCAAGTTGAAACAATCTTGCACAATGGAATACTTAATAGCTAATTTTGAGCACTTGGATTTCTGAACAGAGGGCATGTTCGATGCTTTGTTTTTAGAATTCATTATCAGTGGCCTCAAGGATGGGATCTGTGTGTAGTCCTAATGGATCACCCTTAGAGTTGGGTGGACGCTAATAAAATATCTAAGGAAACACAATAGGTTTTCTCTTGTCACACTAGAAAACCCTCCTTTATTACCTACCCTTAACCCTCCACTACCACCCATCCTCCCACTCCATTGAAGATACAAAAATTGACTTGGACAGAAATGGTTGAACGCCAACTCAAGGGCCTTTGTTATAATTGTGATGACAAATATTTTCAGGGGAACAAGTTTAAGGAAAAAAATATTTTTATGGCCATCTCTGTGGATGTTTCCAAAGAATAGGTGGAGCCTCCCATTGTAGTATAGTTACCCGAGCCGATTGATCTTACTCGGTCCTATGACCCCCCAGAAGTAGAACTGGTCATTTCATTCAATTCTCTCATTCTCTTCTCCGCTCCCCAAACCCTCAAGCTAGTTGGATACATTTATCATAGAAAGTTCATCATCCTCATTTGATCGTCACATTTCCCAAGAAACCAATTTTTATATATGTGTAGTCAACAACTTTCAAATCATGATTGCCAATGGAGGTTCCATGAAATGTGGGGGGCATTGTAAAAATATGTCTCCAAATTAGCGAGTACAACATGAAATCTCATATGTTTGTTATCGACATGGGTAGTTGTGACATTATGCTTGGTGAGTTATGCAATCTTGGCCCCATAATCATTGGTTTCAAGGAATTAAACACACAATTACAATATGAGTGTCAACATTATGAGTTGCAATCCATCACAACAGCTCCCCTCATATCATCAACTCTCATTGAATGTAAAATATCCTCAAAAAGGTCATTCAACCATTATTTCTCAACTCCATACCATTCAAGCAATTCAGATAACCTTTGTGCATCATGACCTCCAATCTATCATCTCCTAACATCAATATTTATTTTCCACTCCCCATGAACTTACCCCTTCTCGTGGTGTTCATGATAATTCCATTCCTCTCATCAAAAACAGTCTTCTTCCCAATGTTCGACCTTATCATCCTCCCTTTTCCTAGAAGAATGAAATTGAAAAAATTGTTCAAGAGTTGCTCGCAATGGGTGTTATCCTTCCTAATACTATCCCCTATTCTTCTCTTGTGGTCATGGCACTTAATAAAGAAGGAACTTGGCACATGTGTCATGACTTTTGCACTCTCAACAAACTCACCATCAAAGACAAATTTCTCATTCATGTCATTGATGATCTCTTGGATGAATTAAGTGGTTCCTAGTACTTTACTAATCTTAATCTTCATTCTAGCTACCACTAGATACATATGAAAGCATACAACATTCCTAGGACTACATTTCAAACTCATGAGGGTCACTATGATTTCTTGGTAATTCCCTTTGGCTTGTGTAATTCTCCCTCCACTTTCCAAAGTCTCATAAATAATGCCTTCCATTCTTTTCTCTATCATTTTGTCTTAGATTTCTTTGATGATATTCTCATCTATAGTAAAACATGGACAACCTATCTCGCCCATGTGGATCAAGTTCTCCATATGCTCTCTCAACACCAACTTTTCCTCAAACAATATAAATGTGTCTTTGGCGAGTCAAAAGTGGAGTACTTAGGTCATATTGTTGGCAAGGATGGTATCAGGGTGGATCCTAAGAAAATTGAATCTATGAAGGATTGGGGTCACCCTGGAACTCTCAAGAGCTTGAATGGTTTTTTGTATTTAATGGGATATTATCGCAAGTTTGTTAAGAATTATAGAAAAACAATTGTGTCTCTCACTACTCTCCTTAAAACTAATGCTTTCACTTGGACTCCAACAAATCATCAATCCTTCAAAGCCTTGAAAGAAGCTATGTGCACAACTCCTATCGTGGCCCTTCCTGAATTCATGAAAACTTTTTTCCTGGGATGTGATGCCTCTAGGAAAGGAATTGGAGCAGTCCTCTTGAAAGATGGCATGCCTTTGGCCTTCATTAGAAAACAACTTTCGGAGGGACATCTGGGCCAATAAATCTATGAAATGTAAATATTGGCTATTATTCATGCCTTGCATATCGAGCACCCTTATATATTAGGGCAATGCTTCCAAATTAAAATAGATCATCAAATTCTCAAGTATTTTCTAGAGCAACTAATTTCATCCACGAAGCAACAAAAATGGGTGACCAAGCGATCTGAATATGATTATGGGATTATTTATAAGGAAGGAAAAGAAAACGTGGTTGCTGACACTCTCTCAAAGAAATATGAAGAAGAAGAGCCCCTCTTTTCCCTCTCCCTCTTTGTACAAAATTGGCTCCAAGATGGTCACGAGGAATGGCTGCAAGACCCCAAAATTTCTTGTATGATCCAACAATTGCAAGACAATTCTCAAACTTTTCCAAGGTACTCTTGGCATAATGATGTGCTTCACTATAGAGTCCATATATATTTAAGAAAACAGTCACAACTTAAATCCACAATGCGTTCTGAGATTCATGCTTCACCCACAGCTGGATATTCAAGGTTTAACAAAACCTATGAAAGGGTCAAACATTATTTTTGGGGGGATGGTATGAAATAGGACATTCATACCTTTGTGGCTAAATGTGATGTATGTCAACGTAACAAGGGAGAAAGAGTCAAATCCTCGAACACCCTAAAACCACTTCCTATTCCACCAGTTATTTTTAGATACCCTAGTTTTTAACCCCATATTAAATAATGTATTTTGTGAATTTATGAAAGGCCACAGTACCTAAACAATTAAAAGAGGACAATGTTCCTAAGAAATGTAATGTTTTGATCATTATTAATAAAAAATGCATCACTGGCTACTAGATGGACAAGGACACGAGTTATAGGGGGTTATGATTCCACAAGAGAGGAGGTTTGAGGGGCTAAGTATTTGTTTTATATTTTTATTTACCCATTTTGTTTTAATGGAGAATATCAGTTACATGAGATTCTTGGGGAAATGCGACATGGTTCTTTAATTCCAAGAAATACGCAAACCAATTTTTGGTCTGTTTTGGGGTTCACTCACTCACTCATTGTTAATTTTTCACACTGTTCATTATGTTCTCACTCCATTCGTTCTTTCACTCACTCTTCATTCCTCTTTCATTTTGATCTTGGCTTGGGAAATAAAAACAAATTGTGGAGAGGAGCTGTGGTTTTGTTGGTAGTGATGACTGTTGGTGTATTGTAGCCATGAATTAATGCTTGCATGTATGAGATGCATTAGAATGTGTTATGTTTTTCCCACAGTTGCGAATCCTGAGAGTACCAACATGGAGATTCTTAACCAGATGCACTCGATCTTGGAAGGAGGTGGACAGCCTGAGGGACTACGTGTCAAATAAGGGGGTCCAATATCATGGTTTGTGCAGGTTTTTGGTGTACTTTGGATTGTTGTGCGTGATGAGAAGACTATGAGATATTGAGTGCAGAATGGTTTGGGAATTTGAGTGACACTCTGGAACCGTCCTTGTGGATTCATAGCCCTCCCTCAAGGTGACATTGATGTTCAGACTTGGAACATCAATGTCTATGGTTGGGTGGAACGTCCTTGGTGTGCAACCAATTGGTGACTCATTTCATTAAAGATAAGTGATCTTTGCCATGTTTTTATCTCCTTATACATTCATTTCCTTTGTGTACTGATTAATATTTCTGAGATGTGCATTTTTGATGTGCCTAATTGCTGGCTATTTTTATACATGCAATGTTTAAACATTATTTATATTGTAGCATGAATCTTCATCTCTGCATGTGAATATTTCATGTACCTTATTTAATTATAAAATTATCAGAATTAAAAATTAGTTCAAAAATGAGCTTGAAGCAGCGTACCCAACCTATGGGTGGTTGGGTACATTATAGATTGGTATCAGAGCTTCTCGTTGAAAAACAGGGCTGGTATGGGTCAAAGCTATTGGATAGGGTATTATGGTTAATAAAGAATATGTCTTCGAGATATTAAATCTCAGGAGAGATAGCGTTGAAGAGATCGCGTAGAATCTAGAGCATAATGTAGATAGATATCCTTTGTAAAGGATCATGGAATCATGATCATTCACTTTTGAATTTGGGAGTGGTCACAACCATTGAATAAGGGAATTATAGATTGTTAAATTATAATTCATGTGAACGAGGACCGTCAGATAGAGTTGAAACCAGAGGCTAGGAGAGATTAAGTCAGAATCGTCAGATTGAATTAGTCGATTGTGAGCCATTGATCAAAGACAAGCAGGAGATGGACAACTAAAGAACTTCGTCATTTCAATGATTATTAGAGACAGGGCAGAAGCATGAAATCTCGAAGGCCGAATTTGTGAATTTCCATTGATCGTCCGATCTCATAGGAAGTTTGGGAGTAATGCAAGTCATAGATCCAGAGTTGAAGGATAGAGAAGTTTCTAGACTTCAAAACTTCTCCACTTGAAGGATAGTGAATTTTCAAGGCTTCAAAGCCACGAAACACCGAAGGTACGAAGTGTCGAAGTTGCGAAGTGTTGAAGCCATGAACTGCAAACCTCTATACAATTGATCTAATATTCCTTCAGGACTTTCTCATCTGTTAGATCAAGAACTGGAAGGATGGCGTAATCACTTCGGCATGTTTCACTCTGGGGGAGTTGAATGACTCGAGAGTTTTAATATCTCGTATTCATGGAGTGTCATAGTCTTGAAATGAATAAGGACAGTCCATCTCGATGCTTGATTAAGTCATGGTTGTTGGATTAACTAGTGGAATGATAGAGTAAGTAGAGTTGTTAATCGACGGTAAGCGATCATTGTCACTTTATGACCACTTCGACACATAAAACTCTGGGGGAGTTGAACGACTTGATATTTTTAATGTCTCGGAGTCCCATACTTTCAAATTCCCAAATTAATTAAGGACCTTCCATCCTAACACCCAATTAAGTTGTGATCTTCGAATTCATGGAGCCTCCAGATGGCCTGGGACCATCCCGTAAATGGGAGATTAAATCTCAATTGTCTGATCTACTAGTAGAGATAATATAGGTGCTTCGGAGAAGTGTACTTCGAGGATTGTTACTCTGGAAGAGGGCATGAATGATGAATTCTAGAGGACCTTCTTCCAACACCGGTATCATGGTAAGGTAAAGGGGTTGATTAGATGCGTGAAAGGCCTAGAAGTAAACAAGCCCACAAACACTTTTTCAAATGAGATCATGTGTGGAAGAATAGAGAGACCACAAACTTATATTGCTATTTTTAAAAATTTGTAACTATATCAATGGTAGATACAAACAATTTTTTAGGTTCATCTATGGAACCTACAACCATTGATTTCATATTTTAATCTAATTCGTAACAAAAATAGGAGTTTTAGATTTTCATTAAGAATTATTTTTCTAATAATTTGTTATGAACATTAGTCTCTAATAATTTTAATTTACTATCAAATGGCTTGAAGTTAGAAAACCAACAAAAATTCTAAATGTATTAGCCTGTGTAAATTATGCACTCCCCCCCCAAAAAAAATGAATAGTTATCTCTTACAAACTAGGTGATCACATACATTAATTTGTACATTTTTTTTTATTGTAATGTATATATGAATTTAGATCACTTGAAGTTGAAGAAATACAAAATTTTGTAGTTCTCATTATAAAACCACTACATGTCTTTTCCATATTCAGTTTTTCAATTTATTCTAGTTGACAAATAACAATCACATTACATCTGAAATAACAAATTAATTATCCATTCATAACATAATTAATTTCACTCAAAGAACTTATATATAGAAAGTGCGTTTGTAGGATATTAAAGAATACACTTAATTTCACCAAATATCAATGAATAACTCCCAAATAACATTTGTTGAATAAACCTCCTAATATAAATTTCAAATTAAAAAACCCTCATTTTTGCCTCCTACAATACG
>ML785662.1:899512-922371 GCA_009831015.1 Picea engelmannii | reverse complement strand
AAAAGATTATGTAGACTAATTTTACCTTTTATTTTGTTATTTTAATTTATTCAATATTAGTTTTCATTAAACATTTAACTTTTAATGCACCATTTATTTATTGACTTATAAATCCCAAATAAGAAGTTCATGCAAATATCTAATTTAAACCCCCCATTACTAATTTTTAATCCTCCTCAAATATTTTGATTTTTTAATATATTAAAAATATTTTTTGATCTCTTTATATTTCATAATATATTGTTTTTATTTTCCATAATATAAAGTTTTTTTTTTTTTTTAATTTCAATAGGAAATCACATAGAAGAATTACTATAATTTTATTCATTTGTCCATAAATAAATCAAATTTCAAAACTTGCATTAGTGTTTCAATTCGACACATAACAACCCACCAATCACAAAGATCATGGATGGTCTTCCTCTATTGGATGGGGTTGTTGCAAACTTTTACTTCTTACACAAAGATTGATCAGACATAACATGTCACCAGAACAAGGCTTCTTTGTTATTTAATCGTAGGATTCTTCTTATAATACTTTGAGTTACAACAACTATGAGATAAAACAACTATATTCCCACATCAGAGCTTCTATATTATGTGTGAGACAACATGAACAACGTCGGGAGTGGATCTGTGAGTGCACCCATGGAGGGGAGGTGGGCCGACCTGGTCAGGAGTAGAATTGTGAGTGCGCCTGCAGAGGTCAGGTGGGTCGTTTTAGTCGAGTGAATTGGAAGGAACATCAATAGGTCCTGGAATAGGAACAATGATGGGTCTGGTACAGGAACAACCACAGATCGAGAACGATAGAAGTTGTGACTGCAAGAGGTTTAGGTGGGTCCCAAATTGTTAGTCCTTTATCTCCAATAGAAAGGCAGGTATTGTCATGTTCCTTATTCTGTGCTTTTTCTTGTCCCCTATGGAAATGACAATACATTCAACACACATAAAAAATGGGGAAGAGGTACTCGTCTTGGGTGAAACAAACCATTTAGGTCAAGTGAAAATTGCATCTTCAAGCAAAGCAGGGAAGTGGGTTTGGGTTAATGCTAAATAGTTTTAGGGTATTTTAAAACGTAGAGATGGTCGTCTAAAATGGGAACAAAGAAGGAAAAAATTGGCTCTCCATAATAAACTTTCAAACAAGCCTCTTTTGCAAAGGTGTAACAACAACAGGACTAAAGACAACACTGATTATGACTTGTATAGTCCCACATCTACACCTCTCAAAGGGCATGAGAGAGACCTTCAAATCCAACTATTGACAGTAGAAAATCGAAACTTCGCAAAGAACAATAATTTTTTAACAGATCAAGTGACATTGTTGCAAGAAGCCCTTTTGGAAGCAAAGGTTTAATGAAAAGGCTTGAGGGATGTTGGGAAAAGCATGGAAGATTCTATTGTAGAAATTACAGAGGTGATCAACTATAAAACACCCAAAGATGAAGGGAAAATAGTTGAACAAGCATACACCCATGGAGTGAAATAAAGGGAGGAAGGGAAAAGAGATTTGACAAAAAATTCCAAAACTTGGGAACAAGTCATTAGCAATTTTTCTCATATGGAAAAAGAAGAACATGGTGAGGGGGATGACATGAAAGGTAGAGAAAACAAGGAAATACAAGGCATAGAAACAAACATAATTATAAAAGGTGTGAGAGAGTATGGAAAAAATGAGTGTACTCTCGATCTTGCAAGTGAATTTTTGAAGCACTAGTTTCTTTGGCAAGGAAGAATTTTGCCAAGCATGGAGGGTGGGTAATCCTAGTGGAAAGAGAGATAGGCCCATAAAATTCATCATGTCAAGCATACGTGAAAAAAAATTCTCCTAGGAAAGAAGCAACTCTTGAGAGGCTCTCACTTTTTTTTAGATGAAGATTTAACTATTAGACAGCAAGAGGAAAGAAGGGAAGAGTTGTGAAAGGTTAGGGCATCAAGGGATGAGGGAAAAAGGGCATGGTTGTTCAAAGGAAAAGTTTTTATTTCCTTTTTTGGTCCTCATATAAAACATGACAACAATTTGGTAGCTAAGAAGAGACAACAATTGCATTAGCAGGAAAATATGCAACAAGGACAGTATGGACAAATAGGGGTGAAGACTCAACCTTTATTCTTATAGGAAAAACCAAATAGTAATCAAATTATTCCCAATTTTCCTTAAGATTAGTTTGTTGGAACTGAAGAGGTTATCCTTGGAGGCGGGGACCTCGGTTAGGACCTATCCTGGAAGATAGAGACATAATTTGTCTATTGGAATTAACACATGAGCATGAAGGGTGAAAGACACCTTTGTTTGAAGAGTATGTGAAGATGGAAGTTTGGAACAAAGAAACTGAGAATGGTAAAGGAAGCGGGGGTATCATGGTATTAGTGAGGAAGAAAAAAAGGTCATCTTATTCAGTTAGAAAGAGAAGACTCAAATAAACAATTCTTTTGGTTTAAAATATCAGAAAATGGTAACATCATCAGATTTGCAGCATGTTATTTTGCCTCACAAGTTTCAAAAACTTACAAAAGTAGGGGGGTTGACCACAAAGACCCCTTTGCATCCTTAAAAAATGATATTGCAATGTACTCTCAACTAAGTGAAGTCCTTATACTATGTGATTTTAATGCTAGAACAACATGTGAACAAGCTAGTATTCTTCGTTGTAAGGAAGACTGCAACCCCATTTGTCTTATAGAAGAAAGAAATCATCAATGGACAAGAGTTTCAGAGGACAACAAAAGCTGCAACCTTTTTGAGGAACAACTGCTTACTTTATGTGGGGCATTTGACTTTGTCATTTGTAATGGGTTGGCTAGATGGGTGAATTCTGGAAATTTCACCTACAATACCTACAATGGAGAAAGTGTAGTAGACTATGAAATTTGCTCACATGGATTGTGTGAGAAAATGCAGGAAGTTTTGATTGGTGAACAACTGTGGGACTAAAAATCACAAACCGATCTATTTAAGTCTCACTTAGGTTGAACAACAACAACATGGGACTAAAAATCAACACATTGAACAACCTCCTTCAAAGGGAAGAATTTAGTTGACTCAAAAAAATTGTAACACCTTCAAGATAGCGCTAAAGAGGCTATTTAACAAAGATAAAATTCCATCCTAGGGCCTTCATATCCATGAGCTAACAAATTTAATCCAAAGTGCACTTACAGAATGGAAAAGAGAAAAAAATAGGAAATCTGAAACAAACTGTATTTTGTTTAATGTTTGGTTTGATGAGGAATGAAAAAAAACAAGGAAAACTTTGAAAGAGTCAACCTAGAAAGAAATAAACATAAAAGACTACAAGTAAATTGTAAGAAAGAAAAAATTTGATTTCATAATCTCAAGGAGGAAGGAACTAATCTTCTTGGGGAAAAATAACCCCAAGTTATTTCCGAAAGAACTTCAAATGAGAAAGAAACAAATTGAAAATAATATCATAGCTTATCAATGGTTCGAGTATGCAAAGCAGCTTTATGAGCAAGATCCTAAGGTGGATCCCCCTCCCTTGGTCAACAATACTACTAAGCACTTCATCGTGCAAGAAATTGAGGTGGGTATAAAAAATTTGGGTGTTGGAAAAGAAAATAATTTAGTTGAGATCCAAGAAGAATATCTAAAGTGGGGTTCAAAAAATCTTGCACCTCACATTATGACATTATTTTTAATACATTTTTTAAAAATAGCAATATACTATGTCGAAGTTTTATTCAATTAAAAGAACATCACATTTACATAAAATATAACAAGTCTGTAGATCATATGTCCAAGAAATCACTACAACTTGATCCAGGTGGATATCGATGGCCACCCACCTTTTCCAGATGGCTCAACAATTTTCTGGCAATTTTGGCAATTTAGTATTTTTAGCAGGTTTTAATTTCCGGGGCCATTTTTAGGGCCCAAATGAAGGTTTTTCAAGATCAAGGTTCTCAATGATATCTGAAGGCATAGTTAATCCCCCAAAATGAATCTCCTAGACGATACCTTTCAAAACGAGCTATCACACGCCTAAAACAGAGATCGTAGGCAAAAGTTACGACCCCGGGAAGCTGATGTATTCATTTACCCAAATGGGGCCCACATGAATTTTGGCGCTTCATCTCCCAGGGTTAGGTTTTTGGATGTCTAGGGTTTTTGACATTCCTTATTATTGTAGAAAGGCCTTTAGAGCCTCATTGTAATCATCTTCTTGCGGATGCGAGTAGCCGTCACATCTCTTCTCAAAGATAAACTACCACCATTCTAGCGAGTCTTTCACTCTATATTTTTACAGTCTCTGTACATTTCTTTGATTAATAGATATCATGTATTATTGTATATTTGTTTTTATGGTTGCATCTTTGATACATTTCCATTATATTATTGAATATCTGCAATATCTCTGTGCATTTCTTTATTATATCTCCTATCTCATTTCGTGCCGAAAATAATCCGGATCACAACAGGTTGAGGAAGGTATTTGTTTTACAAAAATCATAGATAGTCTTACGGGGAACTATGAAAAAGTTTCTACAAGATAAAGAATACCAGTAAAAGGGATAATGACAGGCTCGATATTCACTGTAATAGACTAGTTAATGTTTGTTTTGTGTTTTGATAATTTTGTAAACAAGGTACTAACATGAAGGTAATCGCTATTGTATTTGGTTTGATAAAAGTTTTGGTGAAGGTTAATTGATGGGAAAAGTCATGAACTGAAGACAGGCTAATTTAAGTTGTAATGTCCTCTTGGGAACAGATTTAATGTCCTCAATACTAAAATGTCATCTAAACTACAATAAATGCATAAAATCAACCAAACCAAGAAATACTAAAAAATACTTGCAAAATCAAAGAAAAGAGGTACCCAAAAATTTGAAATTTTAGAATGTGGTGTGTACTCAACACACTATTAGGTACTTTCTTGAAATTTTATAGTTATAATTGTTTGTAGACAACTATAAGCTATATCTTTATTCTATTTTGGACTATTGGATTTTGATAATAACCCTTTTTTTTTATACAACCTTAATATGAACATTTGTTGCAACATTTTACTTAATACAAATATCTACCAATTATTGTTAAAAGAAGATTCAAATTTAATATAGTATATCAAAATAGTGATTATAATATTTTAACCATGAGATTTTTACTTAATACAAATATCTACCAATTATTGTTAAAAAATATATTCAAATTTAATATAGTATATCGAAATAATAATTATAATATTTTAACCATGAAAACCTCTATAATGTGTGTCTATATTCACATATCAAAATATATATATTCTAAAACAATACATATCAACTTTTTATTATTATAATATAAACATTTTGCATGTAAGTAACCATAATTTATTATTCAGAATACAAAATGGTCTTATACACATACATATTGGAACATGGAATTTGTTAAAGTGTTAAAAGGTGGGAGAATCAAGCAACCAAATGAAAGTGATTAGAGAGTCATTTGGTACATGAATAAACCATGAGAATGTGATGATGTGAATAGCATACTAAGATTGAAAAATATCGTAATAACATGAACCATGATGATAATTGGAAGATAAACAAAAGTTAACATTATGGCACACATAGGAGTCTAAAAGGAACATTTTATTTTTCTTTGTATCTTAATTATAAATGAAAAAATTCTTATTATTTATTTATTTTTATCTAATTATTTTTACTATTTTTTATTTATTTAATTATGTATTTAAAATTAAAATTAGAGTTAAATTAAAACTACAAATTCTATATGATAATTGAAATTAATAACATTTATTATTCTTTCTCCAATTATAAGTAATTTCATATAAACCTTTTAAAATATATATATATATATATATATATATATATATATATATATATATATTTATAATTTATAAATTACCTTTTATTTAGAATTTAAAATATATAGATTTAGAATTTATACATTATCATTTATTTAGAATTTAAAATATATATATTTAGAATTTATACATTACTTTTTTATTTAGAATTTATAAATTTATAAATTTAAAATTTAGAAATTATGAATTTCTAAGTTTAAAATTTAGAAATTTGTTGATTACACACGTAAAATTATATATATTAATTTTAATTTGGTTATAAGTAATTGCATCTAATTATATTTATATTTAAAATTTATGAGTTTCATTTTACTAAGAAATAATCATATAAATAATAATTGTTGGATTAACTAAATAAATAAATAAAAATTGCACTTAGTATTTGTATGTTGTTCTTTGCATTCATATTTACAAGTATAAATCTAAAATTTTAATTGAAAATGATCTTTTAAGTAAAATTGTAATTAAAGTTTAAAAAAAATGAATTAAAATTAAAATTAGAGTTAAAAGTATAAATTAAAATTAAGTTTAAATTTAAAAATAATATTAATGTAGACATAAAACTAATTTTTTTTTCTACTATATTTACTTTCAGAATTATAGATAATTATTTTAATTAATTTCATATTAATAAAAACATGTAATCAAATTGTCTCTTCATAATTAAATTCCTTCATAATGATGAATGAATTAATTTCATATTAATATAAACATGTAATCAAAGTGTCTTTTCACAAATCATCTTTTTCATAATGATGAACCAAATTGGTTTGGTATGAAATGTCAAAAAAAGATGCCTATATCTGAAAGATTCCCTAAACATTAACACTAGTATTCCCTAAACATTAACACCAGCAATAGAAATATAAAATTAATAAAATTATAAAGAATGTAGTTTATGATACATATTTTCATGACCAATAATGTTAGCACTCTCTCTATGTGTGATATTTGCAGTAAACTAGTGAAATATTTGCAATAAACTATTGAAAGTTCCCTAGCTATTCATCTTGATATAGTTCATCATCATAATATTAGAACCAAACAAACCAAACATTAAAGGACATTAATTGAAAGACGTATGCACAAAAAAACTCAATATTCAAGAGGTAACATCAAAATTTATAGAAAATTGTGATATATAAAGGACATTAATTGAAAGATGTATTCACAACAAACTTAAATATTCAAAAGGTAACATAAAATTTTATAGAAAAATGTGATTTATGTTTAGTATAAGAGTAACAAATTCAAAACAAACTTCAATATTCAAGAGGTAACATCAAAATTTATAGAAAACTGTGATATATGCCTAGTAGACAAATTCAAAGGTAAATGTATATGATTTTCTATGGATTTATTATAAATATTTAGTGGTGTACTTGTAGAGTTACTATAAAGTTACTATCTCTACAAATCATGTCCAACTATTCCCTCGAGGAAAAATAAAACAACCAAAAACATCCAAGACATTTTTCTTGAAAAACTTAAATCTGTACAAGACTTATTCATGGGTTTCCTAAAGGAAAATGGAAACTAGAAGGTCATGGCCATAAATTTTATAATAGAAAATATTTGTTGTGCCCACGGCCTGGCCACAGGGCTGACCCCCCGTGACCAAGTCACAGTCCAGTGGACTGTGACTTGGCCATGGGGGCCCAACCCTGTGCCCAAGCCGCACTGGACTGTGACTTAGCTGTGGGGGGGCAACACTGTGGCCAAGTTGTGGGCACGCCCATGGCTTGGCCAGAGAGGCTGCAACCTAAACTAAATTTTAATTTAAAAATTAAATTAATATTCATACCATTAAAATTAATATTAATATTAATATTCATAACTGTAAATTAAAATTAATATTCATAACTGTAAATTAAAATTAAAATTAAAAAAAAAATTATAGTTACATACCTGAAGCTTGGCTCGTCGAACACCCTCCAACACAATAGCCCGACCACCCGTAGGAATGCCCGCCAAGAGATGCCAACACTCATGAACATTCACAATCATGAAGGAACGCTCACAAATGCCAAAAGGTTAGAAAAATGTTTGAACGCTCATGTGTGGTTGATATATAAACCTTCTTTCGGTTGAACAATCTTTCAACCGAAAGATATTTCGACCGAAAACTAGTTCGACCGAAAGATTGTTTCGGTCGAAAGAATATTTCTAGATGGAAAAAATCCGTCTGACAAAATATTTACATGCAAATCGAGGATACCATCACTGTATCGTTCAATTTGACGTTCCACCTTTCTCCCGAAAAATAGTTCGGCCAAAAAAAATTCTTTCGGCCGAAAAATACTATTAGTTCGACCAAAAATTTGTTTTTCAGAATTTTGGAGGTCAGATTGTCACGAAAGTGTTACCCAACACTGTGATTTTACCCTGACATGGCACCAAAGATTTATTTCAAATAAATATGAAGAGTGGGTATCAGTAAGCTATAATTAAAGAAGGTGGTGAATGGAAAATTGCATTCAATACAAAAGGATTATGAGTAGTTAGTTATGTACTCTAGGATGACTAGTGTATGAAGTGAAATCATGGTACAATAATGCAATTGATGATAATGTTGTCTCTATTATACACTCGTAAGTTTGTGTCTATGTATCTAGATGATATTTTGATATAGAATGAGATAAAATATGAGAATCTATAACATCTAACATTGATGTTTGATACCTTGGTTAAAAAGGAGTTATGAATTAATTTGAAGAAGTGTGAGTAATTTAAAAAGGAATTGGTGTACATTGGGTTTATTGTATACCAAGAAGGTTTGTGTATGGCTTGAACTAAGTAAATTCCATTGAATTTAGGGGCTCTCATGATATTTGAAATTTATATGCAAAGTTCATCAAGAAATAAAATATCATTATCTTAAATATTTTTAGAACATATTTATGAAAAGAGATTTAACATGGAAGGAAAATACATTACTATTATATTGTATATTACTTTGGACAAAACATAGAAATCAAATTGATGACAAAATAGAAGCCAACAAAGTGACAATTTGTAAAGAAACCAAACATGAGGGTTTCCCCAAGGCCTTATGAAGATTGAAGGCATTTTGAGGTTCATTAGTTTATTGAAATGGGCCATGTGAAATAAAAGAAGAGAAATAAATATTGCATTGTATTAATTTAGGAATTCAATATTCCATACATCGAGAAAGAGATCAAACACTTAGGGAGAGTAGAAGACCCATGTTGAGTTTATTAGAGTTCAACCTCTTATGATTATTGTTCATTGGTTTGTTGAGCATTGGAGGCAAAATTGAAGATTTCAATTTTGTCACTCTTAGAAGAGTGTTATGGCCATTCAAGTAATAGAGAAGAAGGTCCATTATCCTATGCACATAGAAGGAGTATATTCTAGATTCAAGACCCATTTTGAAAGTAAAATATTACTAGAGTAGGAGGAAAAGAAGAGAAATAAAATCTTTCTCTAAGGGTCAAGCATACCTAGCTTGATATGGAGATGGCATTCAGATCTTATATATACTTGGTGACCTCTTCCCCTTCTTCATACTTTCTCAATCACTCTAAAAATTGAGGCACATTGTGGTCCAAATGGCCACAAATCATGCTCGTGGCCACTTAAAAGGGACCGATAGGAATGGGTGTTCATTCCTATTATAAACATGCATGCATTATTAGGAATTTGCATGTGTTCCTAGGAACTTGCACATGTTCCTAGTTATTGAAGGAAATCTCCCTACGGACAGGTAGATCTCCTCAAAGAGATAGACTCTTAACTCTAAGACAGAAAGTGTTTATCATGGTCACTGACTTCCTTTTAGATCTAGGTGGACTAGTGTGTGAGAAGGAAGAAGAAAAGAAGTACCTTTTATGGGTGTTTGTCCCTGCACTCTCTGAGTTGAGCTCCAATCTTTTGCTCCTCGATGAGCCCTGTAGACAAACAAAGTACAACTACTTCCTACTCTATCAAGATTAGTCTGAAATAGGTCTATCTACTAAAGAGACAAATTCATGTGAGATTGAACATGAATTAGAAAGAAACATGCCAAGAAAATTATATTTATGAGGACAAAACATTGCTTACAGTCGTAGATGGATTGCAGCAGTTTCGTCAAGTCCTCCTTGTCTACCCCTTGCTCAAAATATCCACAATCTGAATGATGATAGCTTCACTGATTGCTCCCTATGAGATCATAGGTCTCTTTCTTCCAAAATATCTCTATTCCAGCACCACTTATAAGATCATAAGTTTGGTGTGATTCTCCCTTTCCAGACCCTTTTCACCATTAGAAAGCTTGCTTATATATCCTTGGAGAGGCTCAACAGCTTGAGATATCCTTGTGGTGAATTGAGGATTTTCCTCCTCCAGTTAGGGATCTGTCCTAAGATCATGGCTTGATTAAGGATTCAAATTCAACTGCCTTCCAAGAATGAAAGGATCCTTCCCCCATTCATTTCAACAACTTAGCTACTGCCCATAATAGGCTGCGCTCCCTCAAAAGGGCCATCAGAGCGCTATAGCGCTCCCCAGTAGGTTTAAGGGGGGCGCCAACAATCCTAAAGACACCAAGGCTCGCTCAGAAGAGCCAAAGAAGCTTTATAACGCTCCCAGACAGTGTAAGGGGGAGTGCCAGCACTCTCAGAAGAGGTATAGGAGAGCGCTCCCCTCTAGAAACTCAGTTTTTGGGGTGCTTTTAGATGGCAAAAGGTTTATAATCCTCCTGACTCATTTCATCTCTTCCAAATCAAATGTTTGAGGTGTTTCAAGTGTCCTTCTCATGTCTTTATAGGCACGACATAGGCATCATGATAGTATGCTTTCTTTAACACTTGCGACACTTGTGAGCAAAATGCGACACTTGCAACCTTTGTAATGCCGACACTTGCGACACTATCGAAGTGAGTATTTTTTATGTGTAACAGATTGCCCCCCAAAGTATGAACTTAGAAGATAAGAACTGATAACTGAAATGCTTTGTAGACTTTCAAGCAAGGGTATAGACATAGAGAACCTGACAAAATCTGCACACAAACATCCAACAAATATTAAGACATGTTTCAAACTCAAGGTAGGCATACCTATGCTTGGGTGATCAAGACTTGCAAGATATGGCCGCCATAAAATACACTGCGTATACATAATTGTATTGATAAAAAGGTATAGCCACTGAAAATACACTGTGGATCTATACTCTTATGACCTGAACTGATCGTAGCTATGAAGAATACACAGTGGATCTACGAGATGAGAAGACATAGCCACGACCAATACAAAGTGGATCTATGTAACAATATACATGTTATTATTCAAAAGAAACTTCATCGCAACCTGAGCAAAGTACATATCAAAGTGATCATCCAACCCAGGGTCTTCTTACCGATCCCGATGCAGTACGAATCTAACCATGTGAATAGATGTCCTGATGTTGAACATGGCAGAAAAAACTTGATTACCGGTCAATGATGTAAACCATTAACAAGCACGAGGGAGATCATCATTAATGTCAATGATTCCCAAGGTACCCTAGTACATTCCAACAAATGTGAATGGATGAGTTGGAGTCAAACATCCCTGGAATCATCCGATCAGAGGTCAATTATGTAAACCCACTGTCCAATGTGAGGAGGCCTGCCATTGAGGCATGCAGGTCCGAAAGTACTAACTGGTTTCTAAGGCTAGTTTCTGGATAATGTGTTGAAGTCGATAGGAATAGACTCGTCGAAGGAGAGCCTTGATGTATCCCCCAGCAACAACACGAAACAAACACGGAGATGTAATTGGTAGATCAAATGAACATGGACTGACATGGGTATTGAGACAAGATATTTGTGATGGCTGACTCTCGAGGCAGATACTTCGCTTGAACATTGAGGCACAACAACAGAAACATGACATCGACCAAAACTCGATGATGCAGTGGATGCTGTGACTTACGTTAGGTGACCCAAAGGAGTGAAAGAAACTCAAAGGATTGGATCAGTGTAGAGGTTCAGTGGATTAAGATGTGCGCAAAGACAAAATTTCATGTTCAAGGGTGACTCTAACATTTACTTGGTAATGTTCTCAAAAAACTGCTTGGCTTTCTTTCAATTTTTTTCCCCATCTAGATAGAGGAGTACCTCTTTTTAATTTAATGAGATCGAGGAGGATAACACATGCTCAATAAAACTCACCTTCAGTAAGTTCCTCTTCCTTTGTTTAATGAACTGGAAGAAGTAAGGGTTCGATCCCATATGGGCCTATCAATGTTTTGTTAACGAGTCCAAAGATAGAAAAATCGAAGGTTTTTCATGATTATAGAGTCTGGAAAAACACTTAAAAAAGACCTCTCTCAGTTCCTTTTTCGTATAGTAGTCTGACGAGACCGAAAAAGAGATAAACTATCGCTCAATAGACATTTTCTTCAAATACTTTAACGAGAGCAAAAAGAACAAGGTTCGCTCGGTAATCTTTTCATCTTTAGAGAGTCTGAAAAGAACTTAAAGATGACTCCAATGTTGTCCTTTTTTGTAATGTTAGTCTCGCGAGGCAGAAAAAGAGATAAATTATCACTCAAAAGACGCCCTTTCAAACCTTTTAATGAGTGGGAAAGGAATGAATATCACTCGGCAATCTTTTCATGTTTAGAGAGTTTGAAAAGAGCTTAAAGGAGACTCCAGGGGGTTCCTTTTTCGTGTATCCATACAGGTCCGAAAAAGAGATAAAAGTATACCTAGATGCATTCTCATGTATTTACGAGAACGAGAAAGAACAAAGACTAAGCTTGGTATGCCCCCAGCTTGAAATCTAGTGGCTTAACTCCAGAATGATCATCAAAGGCTGGAGACATGCCCTCCAAGCTTCAATTCATTCACCGACTCTGAGGTTGTCACCAATTTCTCTAGTAGATGAGAAAAAGGAGAAGGGTGGATGAAAAGAAGGTTCAAGAGAGGTGACTGTTTCATTTTTTTATGAGCTTGACATAGGAAAAGAACTATGCTCAGGACCTCTGTTTCATTTTTTAACGAGATTTCCACAGAGAAGAGAAACTATGCTCGTGGTTTCGTCCGGATCAGGGATTACAAGAAGATAATGCTCTGGAAGGGTACCAAAATGTGGTCATGGCCTCCAGGAGATCTTCGCTGGATGGAAGATAATCACTCGAGAAGGGACACATGTCGAGGGTCGCAATAGGAGTCAGGAGATTAGGCTCCAATAATCCTACCGAAGAAATCACCATGTCCACTACCGGATCCAAATCATCGGAAGTTGAGGTCATGGGAGACAATGCCACATAATTGACATGCGGCAGGGTCGATACTTTCTGCATATAGGAACCACTTAGGGAGGTAACCCAGTCGGGGCCGATGAATGAAAGTTGATCAATAGTCAAAATTCTTCCATCGTGAGGGAAAGATATCACATGGAAAAGGGTGGATACAAGAGCTTTCATAGCATAGACATAATTCCTCCCAAGGAGTAAAGCGAAATCCAAGGGGTCTCAGACTACCATGACATCGATAAAGAAAGTTTTCCCTCCCAAAGTTACAGGAAAGTGAGGAAGGATCCCTAAAGGTTGACTAGTTCTTCTGTTAAAAGATAATAGATTCTTTGTAACCGGTGCAAGCTGTGGACAACCCAAAGCGTACCAAGAAACAAAAGACAAAATACTAACGGATGCACCTTCATCTATCAGCATTTGAGGAACGTCCCAACCACGAACCTGTACTATATTCTGGAAAGGAATGTGGGAGGAAAGATGAGGTCTAGTTATCACACCCCAATAAAAAAGGATGGCCTCATTACTTGGATGGGGTTTCATAGGAGAAGGAGGAATGCCCCCCGGCATGCTAGAGTCTATATTAACAAGAAAAACATGGGCAGTATCAGGTTTACTCTCTAGAAAGAGAGTAGGATCGATCGATGATTGGATTGGATGAACCAATGTGGACTCAGATAGACCACTTTCACACTCTTCAGAGGAAGAGTGGGATTGACCGAGGAAGGGACTGGATCAGTCACTTTGACATTCCTTAATGGAGGAATGGGATTGACCGATGGCAAAACTGGCTCGACCACTTTAATTTCATTCTTCAAGGGAAGAATGGGGTCGATGGGTAGAAACGGATAGACCACTTTGGTGTCATTCTCTAACGGGAGAGTGGGATCGACTGAGGATGAAAACAGATCGACCACTTTGGTGTCACTCTTTTGATGAAGAGGGGGGTTGATCGATGATGGAACTGGATCAGCTACTTGGGTTCATGGTTCAATCGAGGAGGAAACTAAATTGACCACCTGATCAACCAGACTAACCGGGGATGGAACCGGATTGACCAGTCCATCAACCAATGATGGGTTGGAGGAAAGCTTACGATAACCTTTTGGAAGTTGAAGTTTTTCCAAAAGAGAAGAAGCCTCATCCATGTGAGGAAAAAGGTGAGAGTAATGATTACCTTTACATAACATGCAAGGGAACTTGACAGTTTGCTTCTTCTTACCAACCTGAACATCACTAGTTGACGGGTTATCATTGACATGACCGACAGAGGTCGATGACGTGGAGGACCACACTTCTAAGGCCTAGGTAATACCGAGGAAATCCCTCAGAAGGTGGTCACCCTTACAAAGGCTGCAAGGGAATTTGGGTTTTGGATTCTTCATTTTAATCTTGTTGACCTCATCAACACTCCCAGTACTATTAACAGCAACGGGTTTCTTAGAGCCAACATCTGATGTTGTTGGGGTCTTTGTCCTTTTCGAGTTCTTCTTCTTCTTCTCTTTTCCTTTCTTCTTCTTCTGATCAAACTGGCTACTTGCTTTATAGCTTTCACTAGGTGAAGAAGGAGAAATGGAAGGAGACTTGATGGATGAAGAAGGCAAAAAGTCAACATGAGGTTGATGTGTAGGTGGTGTATCGACATCTAAAGTATTAGGTGCAGCTGAAACATTGGGAGGATTCGGGATCACCGGAGTGGGGAACAACCAAACTAGTAATCCGATAGTGAGTCCTAGAAGACTCAGTGTGGCAACATATGGAGGACCAAAGTTTCCAAACGAAGGAAATTTATAAGGTTCCCCAGGAGAAGGGGTTCCTCCATTGGTACTCCAAGGATTCGATGCCATTAACACTGACTCGACCTAAGGTCCACTAAGTAAAACAAACAGCACACACTATGAATCTGAGAAGTAATCAATCAAACAAACCTTCCTATGATGAAACCACTAGTTGGTGACGAAATCCAACGTCGTGAGATCAAAATAGGAAGGGGCGGGGATAGAGCAGGTGGATCAGTTACATTGGCGACCTGCTTAATGAAATTATGCCTTGGTGCAAGCTTCCACGCAGTAATTGTGGATTTACCCTCCAAGGAGGCCGAGTGAGTTTGACCAACGTCTATTCTAGGTACGGTGAGACTTCCCTTCACCGTCACCTTGTGTGAGACCCTAAAGATTATGGCTACTAAGGTCACCAACTCGTAGTCAGCCCCTGGGCGGGTACAGTCGACAGTCCAGTCGGAATGTATGGGCAGGATAACAAGTCCAAAATCAACTTAAAAGGCTCCCACACATAATCGTGGGTATACCTTCCAGTGACCCCCAATATACGATCCGACCACTACAAACTATTGGGCCATAGAGGGATAATCTCTGTAACTCACCCGAATGCGACCTCGTGCGTAACCCATGTGTGAGAGGGGGATCCCAGCAAGCCAATACGACAATTGGATTTGACTCTCCCTACCGCAAGATACTAAATTTGTTCGATAGCTTTGGAAAGTTATCTTTTCAACCTATTCCAAAGCCCTACACCTTAAACTAATGTAGTTTTTCTAACAAAGATGTAAAAAGTCTGATAAATTTTAGTTAAGCGTTGATTTTAATGGTTGTTGTTTACTCAGAGGGTGTACGAAAGTGAAACTGATGGAATGATGACTCAATTCCAAAAAATATGCATGAAATATGATAAGAAATCGTTTCTTTTCAATGAATACCTATTTAAGGGAAAGAGGAAGAGTCATTTTCACTATCAAACACTTGATAAGGAATGCCCTCAATCAATTTTGTTCTGAATCAAATCCAATATGATGCTACAAGATTTTAGAAATGCAAACTAATATGAAAACTAATCATTAAGATGTAATTTTGTCGTTTTCATGTGAATGATGATCAATTCAATGAAAAACTTGTCCTGCCAACTACCCTTTTAGATCAAGGAGATTCGGACAAGAAAATGCAAATTTCACACAAACAACACACACTTTGTAATCAAACAAGACAAAGAAAACCAAAAATGAAAAAGGAAGGAGAAAGAGATTGGATTATATGACCTCAAAGAACCAAATGAGAAGAGTTACAGACTTCAAATGTCCTTCACTAGAGTTCCCACTCAGTCGGATAGGAGAGAGAAGAAAGGAGGGGATCGATTTCAAGCTTTTAATAGCAAAAACTCAAAAATAATGAAGAAGGGCATAAAATATGAAAAATTGTGTTTTCTTCTCAGGAGGAAGCATGTCAAAGGTCAAAGGAACGATCATTGAATCTCAAAGCAGCTCAGCAAATGAAAAAACAGGGTTTGGACCTCCAAAAATTGCAATTTTGGAAGAGATTTTGGGCAAAACAGGGCTAGCACTCTGGTATAAAAAAAACCAGAGAATTATAAAGCTCTGTCTAACACTTCCACGGAGTTTTGGTTCTCTTCTAACATGGGCAGTGGGGCGCCAGGCTCAAAAAACTCTCAAAAGGTCCAAAAAAAACAAAATTTTGATGGAATTTTTTGCAATCAAGCTGAGTGTGATGGAGTGAAGAGTCAATCAGAAAATGAAATAATATATGAAGGGGTGAACAAGCCCTAAGAAAACAAAGGGTAAGACAAGGCCTATGAGGAAAAATCAAAACCAAAAGTTCTGATTCGATTCGCCAGTATGGTTACCAGTTTCTATTGAAGGAAAATCTCCCTGCGGACAGGTAGATCTCCTCAAAGAGCTAGACTCTTAACTTTAAGACAGAAAGTTCTTATCATAGTCACTAAATTTCTTTTAGATCTAGGTGAACTAGTGAGTGAGAAGGAATGAGAAAAGAAGTACCTCTTATTGGTGTTTGTCCCTGCACGCTCCGAGTTGAGATCCAATCTTTCGCTCCTCGATGAGTCTTGTAGACAAACAAAGTACGACTACTTCCTACTCTATCAAGATTAGTCCGAAATAGGTCTATCTACTAAAGAGACAAATTCATCTGAGATTGAACATGAATTAGAGGGAAACAGGCCAAGTAAATTATTATAATGAGGACAAAACATTGCATACAGTCGTAGATGGATTGCACTAGTTTCGTCAAGTCCTCCTTGTCTACCCCTTGCTCAAAATATCCACGATCCGAATGATGATAGCTTCATTGATTGCTCCCTATGAGATCATAGGTCTCTTGCTTCCAAAATATCTTTGTTCCAACACCACTTATAAGATCATAAGTTTGGTGTGATTCTCACATTCCAGTCCCCTTTCACCATTAGAAAGCTTGCTTATATAGCCTTGGAGAGGCTCAACATCTTGAGATATCCTTGGGGTGAATTGAGGATTTTCCTCCTCCAGTTAGGGATCTGTCCTAATATCATGGCTTGATTGAGGATTCAAATTTATCTTCCTTCCAAGAATGAAAGGATCCTTCCCCCATTCATCTCAACAACTTAACTACTACCCAGAATAGGAAGTGCTCCCTCAAAAGGGCCATCAAAGTGCTATAGCACTCCCCAGTAGGCTTAAGGGGGGCTCCAACACTCCTAAAGACACCAACACTCCCTCAGAAGGACCAAATAAGCTTTATAACGCTCCCAGATAGTGTAAGGGGGAGCGCCATCACTCCCAGAAGAGGTATAGGGGAGTGTTCCCCTCCAAAAACTCAGTTTTTGGGGTGCTTTCAGATGGAAAAAGGTTTATAAGCCTACTGACTCATTTCTTCTCTTCCAAATCAAATGTTTGAGGTGTTTCAAGTGTCCTTCTGATGTCGTTATAGGCACGACATAGGCATCATGACAATATGCTTTCTTTAACACTTGCGACACTTGTGGGCAAAGTGCGACACTTGCAACCTTTGTAATGACGACACTTGCAACACTATCAAAGTGAGTATTTTTTATGTGTAACACTAGTAACATGCAAAAATTCTTGGGAATGTGCCTATGTGGCACGTTGAGTGGAGGTTCATGGTTTTTCAAATATGTCACATTAGGAGTGAAAGCATGTTCCTAAAAAGATGCATGTGTTCCAATGTGTGCACGTTATTTCTCACCCCATTTCCACTTTATCATATATCAACTTCGTGCAATCACCCAAATGTTAGTCTAGAAATTCTCAAGATAGCACAACAGATCACCCTAACTACTAAGAGTCAACCTTCAAGTCAAGTAAAACATAGGGATGGTTAGTAGTGTGCTTTGACCACCACTAAAAGCTACTAGTAATTCCCATAAAAATAGATGGAAACAATGTATTACAAATTGGACAATATATTAGAATAAACATATTGGGGCTATAAAAACTGTGAAGGAATTGATAGCGAGAATATCTAGTGAAAATATGGGTTTTTTTTATTTAAAGGTGTATTAGGAGGGGAGTTTTGGGAAATTGAAAATGAATTTGCAGGGATTCTTTAATATCCCACAAATGAAGGCTATATGTCATATGCTTGGTGAGTAAACCCCTCATATTTTGAAAATACTAAAGGGAAAACAATTATTCACCATAATCAAACTAAATTTTCTCCCTAAATATTGTTGGAAGATGATGTTGAAAGATATGGATAGGTTACATGAGTGATTGGTGATGACATTCAAATTAATCAATTCCCCGACAACTTTTATGCACCTCATGAAAGGTATTTTATCCACATAAACAAATAAACTGTCATTTTTGTATCATGATGGTGTTTATACTATTAGTAGGATTTATAATGAACCATTAACATGTTTCCCTATTTCTCGTAAATTTGTGTGAAAAATATCTATCCCAACATGGAAGTACAACAACTTTTATGCACCTCATGAAAGGTATTTTATCAACATACACAAATAAACTATCATTTTTGTGTCATGATCGTGTTTATAATATTAGTAGGATTTATAATGAACCATTAACATGTTTCCCTATTTCTCGTAAATTTGTGTGAAAAATATCTATCCCAACATGGAAGTACATTGGATACCTTAGTTTTATTTCCAATTAAGCACATAAGTACCTTAGTGTTTTTCCTATGAAATATATGTGCATGAGGGACTCAACCAAATCATGGTGGACCCTAACCAACCTCACTAAGTTACAAATTTGTCTTCTGAAATTTCATGGAGTCACCTTAGTAGTCTTGCAAATACCATGTAAGTGAATACACGTGATATTTAATTTTGTCAATATATATTTTGGTATAAGGGTAAATAATTTGGATGAGGGATTTAAAATTATGTGGAGATATTCTTTTAAATTATTGAGATGTTTTTAATGAAAACTTAGCAAATTTTATATAAGTATTATTAGTAATTACAAATCAATTTCCCACTAAGAGATTAGAAAAAATAAAAGAATGTATTGTATAGATAAAAATACAAATTTTTTATAAGTTTATGAATACAAAAATTTTAAACATTTTTTACTAACTTAATAAAAAATTTCTATAAACATTTTTTTGTAATTTGATAGAGTAGTTTTTTAATTGATTAGAATACATCTACAAGAATTTGAAGAGCTTCAATATAGATCAAAACTTATGCTTCTCTAATTTACAACCACCCTTTAAAATTCAAACCAATTCCACAAAGTCTGCACTCATAATTGGTCTTTTGCATTATAGATACCTATCCATATATATCATTCTAAAATATTGATTGATGCGATTAGGAATGTCTTAGCTCATTATTCATAAGATTTGTGTTATATTGTGAGTTATCAATAATGAAAACATTACATGTTGAATAACCATACAATTATTCATTTAGACCATAACAATGTCTAATTTGTGCATACATGGAGGGAAACATTAATTTTGTATTCAAAGAATAAAGAATAAATATGTACACCTTGTGTGTATATGGAGAAAAAAGGTAAAAATGTATACTTTGTGTGTATATGGAGAAAAAAATAAAAAATGGGTAACACCTTTCAAAATGAGACATGATGAATCAATGTGATTTTCAATGTTTTAGTTGTTTTGGTCATTGCCATATTTTAATTAACACTTTAATGAAGTTATCTACTAAAACATTTCAAAGATTCTTAACCCAAATTTTTTGTGGGTTCACCTCAAAATTTCAAAGCCGAGAGTTTAAAAGGAGGTTGTATTATTTCCATGTAGAGATTGATGGAGTGTTCAATTTTTTTTACAAAGTTTAAAGTGTTCACTAAAATTTTAAGGTATTTTCCAACAATAGAGATGAATTTGCTTTCTCAATAATTGACATCAAAATATGATTAGAGATTTATTTAAAACTCTCAACCAAGAGTTTGAACTATTGAAAAAGATTTTTGGAGACTTAATTAAATATCATATAAGATTTCATTGAATCTTAGCTGATAAATTTTTAGAGACATAATTAAATATCATATAAGATTTCATTGAATCTTAGTTGATAAATAATTTAACTCAACGAAAAAGATTTGGAAACAAAATCTTCCAAAATTTAAAACTATGTTTTAACAAAAAAAAATCATCTTATCCAAGAGTGTGTAGTCAATAAAAAAAAATTAGTATATTGCCATATTTAGAAACCTATAATTATAACAATGGTGGATACAAACAATTTTTGAAGATCATCTATTTAACATATAACCATTGATTTGATATTTTAATCATTATTGTTTAATAATTTTAATTTGCTATCAAAATCCCTTTAAATTAGAAAATCAACAAAAATAATCAATGTATTAGAGTGTGTAAATTGTACACTCTCCCCCCTAAAATGAACGGTTATCTATTACAAACTAAGTGATCACGTACATTACTCTTCTACAATTATTCTTTTTATTGTAAAGTATATATGAATTTAAAGAACTTGAAATTGAAGAAATATAAAATTTTGTAGTTTTTATTATAAAACAACTACATGTGTTTTCCATTTTGATTTTTTCACTTAATTTTAGTTGACAAATAAGGGTCACATTATATTTCAAATAACAAATTAATTATCCATTCAGAACACAAACATTTATTGTCAAAGAAATTTTACTTAAATAACTTATATATAGCAAGTGTGCTTGTGGAATATTAAAAAATACCCTTAATTTCACCAAATATCAATGAATACCTCCCAAATTACATTTATTAAATGAATCTCCTAATATAAACTTCAAATTTAAAAACTCTCATTTTCACCTCCTACAGTAATTATCTATTTTTTATATTTTTTTTGTTTATACCTTTAATATAGTGACCTACTACAATTTTTTAAGATCTATATAAAAATGATGTAAACCAATTTTAGATTAATTTTTCTTTTTTTTTCTTGGTGATTTTATTTTATCCAATATTAATTTTCATTAAACATTTAACTTTTAATGCACTATTTATTTATTTATTTACTTATAAACCTCAAATTAAAAGGTTATGCAAATATCTAATTTAAACTATTTCATTATTAATTTTTAATTATTTTCAAATATTTTGATTTTTTAATATATCTTTTTAATTTTTTATATTTGATAATATATTGTTTTTACTAATTTTTAATTATTTTCAAATATTTTGATTTTTTAATATATTAAAAAACCTTTTAATCTTTTTATATTTGATAATATATTGATTTTTTTTTTAAATCTCAATAGAAAATAAAAAATCACATAAAATATAAACATTACCAGACTTTTATTTGTACATAAATAAACAAAATTTCAAAACTTGAATTAACATTTTGATTGAGCACATAACACCTCACCAATCATAAACATTTGTTTGTTATCTCAAAAACAGCAAATCACTATGAACATGTAAAGTGGTATATTTCCTTCAATATTTTTTAAATAAATTAGTTAAAAATATAAAATATATATTAAAATATTTTTTAAATAAATTAATTAAAAATATAAAACTTTAAATAAATTAATTAAAAAAATAAAATATATACTAAAATAGTTTTTAAATAAATTAATTAAAAAGATAAAATATATACTAGTTATATTTTTTATTTATTTAATATATTAAAAATTATTTTAAATTGATGAAATTGTATATATAAATAGATAACATTGCAAAATAAAATTACATTAAAAATAATTTAGAATATTGAATCCAAACCAAATAAAATTGGAAAAGCGTTATACATGTAGAAGTTCAAATTAAATCTAACATAAACAGACGTTTTCATCTCAGCATTATAACTATCATAGTTCAAACGTTTTCATCTCAGCATTATAACTATCAAAGTTCAAAATAAACATAATATAAAGAGATGTTTTCATCTTGATAACTTAGAATGTTAAAAAAATCTAGGGGTGGAAAAAAAAAACAACCCGAGCCATTATCATGTTGATACGATCACATTTTATTATTTTAAAAACTTTTCTAGTGCATTTTGAAAACCAGTCAATTATTATGTTTGGTATAAGAAATTTTTATCATGGAAAACCTGTTCTGAAGCACTACAAAATATACATATGACACCTACATTTCCTGGAGAGTTCCTCTAACTTTGAATTAATAGCAAATCATTCACAGTAACTGGAGAGTTCCTCTAACTCTGAAATTAATAACAAATCATTCACAGTAACTGGAGAGTTCCTCTAACTCTGAAATTAATAACAAATCATTCACAGTAACTTAAACAGTAATTATTGTTTCTATGATTATTCTACCCAACCAGGGAATAGGCTGAACCCTAGATATCTGCCGTTAATTTATATACACAAACAAATACAGCTATATCTGAGCACAAACGGTCTGGAAATGTCTTCATATTTGAACGGAATCAGCCAGCGACAGAGAAACCAGATTTCAAATATCAATTAATAATGGTTGAAAACCATCTGTGCAAAAGCATTCAGTCTCCGCCAATTACCATCTCAGTTTCTCCGGAAAATACTGCAC